>JAGGNH010000123.1:0-168298 GCA_026586065.1 Dioscorea zingiberensis
CTGAAGTTTTTATGTATATCTTTAATCTGATTTTGTTTTAGGAGCTCTTGATCATCGATATTATCCAAGGATTAGCTGAATAAATCATCAAGAGGGTAAACTAAGAAATGTTTAATTAGTTTGTTTGATGTTGTTTTGTGGTGTATAAAATTTCATGTGAATTAAATTTACAAGATGAATAAAATTGTATTCTTCTTAATAACTTTCAGAATTCTTGATTTAGTGATTTAATTTATTTGTTGCACAAGTTATAGGAAAAAAAATCATGGAGATGTTTGAATATAAAAGCTGCTTTCTTATTGAATAAAAAATGTGAACAATCAGGAAAAAAACATGGTCATAAATTTATACAAAGGACTACTATTTAAACATAAAAATATAGTAATATATTGCATGAAATCTGTGAGTAATATTCTCAATGATATCCTCTTTATTTTGATTGATTTCAAACACCTCCAAAGGTGATATGATTTGATTTGAATCCAAGATATGATCATGATTTGATTTGATTTGGCCAATTGCCATGTTTCCATTGCAAGAGGAATCCAATGTTCTTCCTATTTCTATGATTATCCATGTTTCCATAACCTTTGTGTGAGAATGTCTCATAATTTGTTGAGATGTTGGACATGTCTTGGACACCGGTTAAGACGCTTTGAAGGAGGAGAAAACCCGGAAGTGCAGGAGTGTGGAAAAGAAGCATATGGCGACATCGGGCTTGCAACCCAAGTTATTTTCTTTTGTTATTTCAATGGGTGGGCTTCTCATAAAAATATAATGGCTTTTAGGGTCTTTTAAGTAAAAAGATAGGTACTGGAGAGATGGGGATGAGAGTGAGAGTGTGTGTGTGTGTGTGTGTGAGAGAGAGAGAGAGAGAGAGAGAGAGAGAGAGAGACCAAGGGGAAAGAAAGAGGGGAGATTGTTGGATAGGCGATTTTGTTCCTATGGAGAGCATCAACCACTAACTCTTGTAAACTGGTTTCTAATCTCAGTGGAAGATCACCAAAAGCTAGATGTAGGCCACTTTGGGCCGAACTAGGGTAAATTTGTTGTTGTTTCTCTTTACCTTATATGCTTTGTTTTGGAGTGTTCTTGGAGATTTTGGTTTCTACGATTGCCTTCTATTGTTCCGCATTGTGTGTTGCCAGTGATAGCTTAGACTTGTAAGGGAGTCTTGCACAACACTATGTCAATTCTTATTATCTCAGTTCATTGAATCCTATAGATTTCTTGTGCTTAAAGACTAAAGAGCTCACTGTCGACCACTGGAAGTGAAACTCTCTGAATCAATAAAGCCTTGAGTGGGGTTGATTAGCAATGGCGCATGTATGGTTGTGCAAGAGCTCCTCAAACCAGACGGGCTCCAACCTGCTTAGAAAGCACTTAAGGTGCACTCGGGCAAAGGAACACACACCAAACTCCCAAATTGAGCCCCTGACGTGATGACCTCTCCTATGCTGACACAGTCACCGGTCAACCCTCCTTCCTCTCTGCCATGCTAACATTGATCTCATTCCAGTACCTCAGTTCTAGCTCCCGCTAGGAGGGTTGAACTGAGGTACATTTCATATCATGAGGTAGCTTCCCTAACAACAGTACTAAACTATCCGGGAAAGAATAGGAGAGGCCCCAATAACGACACAAGTCACCGCCTAATGACCCCAGCAAGAGTAGCATATATTATCCCAATTAGGATAAAAGATCACTCACCTGATGTCTTCTCCCCCCTTGCTAAATTGTCCAATGTGGTCTTTTCCGATCACTTACCTCATATTATCCATCACCAGTAGAAACCTAAGAAATTGAGTTGGGTGGCCTTGTCAAAAAAATCAAGGGGAAACTTGAAACCTAGAAGACCCAGTACCTCTCTCCTCAGGATCAAATCACTTTTATCAATGGCACCCTTTGTCATCCTGAGTTACTAGGTGTTCGATTATAAGCTCCCTCTTGAGTAGCGTGCCGCATTGATTCTCATCGATGTGATTTCCTCTAGAGGGGCAGATGCCCAATGAGCTCATTTGTTGAGCACACTTCTAACCAAAAGAATAAGGATGATTAGACCTGGAGACATTTAATTCAGCTCTCATTGGGAAATGGTGGTGGAAGATTATCTTTGGAGAACTTGGAGTTTGTCAAAAAAATTTCAAGTGCCTCTACTTTAACATATCCTTTGTGGACCTATTCCGCCCAACACTTGCTTGAGTTTCTTTTGTCTGCTGGCAGGGATTCAACACATTCATGTTGCAATCCTCATAAACACTACCTTAATGTATGGTAATAAATCCTAACTGAATTACTAGCATGACTATTGGATCGAGGATGGATCTCTGTGGAACCTCTGGGCTTCCTTGCACATGCTTGCAAGTCGAACTACTAGCTTAATTTCATGTATCAAGGCCATCCCACCCTATTCCTAGGGCCTCTTACTCCCGACTGCTCCCATGATCTACAAAGCTTGATGTCCCAACTCCCAAGTCAACTAGTTGCCTCACTCAAATGGATTAAATACTAAGGCTTGGAAGTTAACAACCAACCAACGATTCTCTATACAGTCCTTTTGCTGGTTCCTAATTGACCGTGGTACTAGGTTCCCAATCCCAATTCCCTTTTGAAGGCTCCCCTATCCCCTAAAAATCAAGTTTTTCACATAGCTAGCATGAGATAACAAGATCCTTACATTATACAACCTCCTAAAACAAAATGGGGAATGGAGCCAGACAAGATGTTTCTTTTGTAACAATGAGACTGAATTGGTAGACCACTTGTTAATACTATACCTCATGGAAGGTAGAATCTGGGACCACTTCTGTCAAATATTTGGGACGAACACCAAGTCTTAGGTGACTAATGACAAATGGAGTATCCCGAGATCCAACCTAATTGACATGCCATGAAGAATGGGTTAGGATTCGACTGTCTTCGCTATCATATGGACTTTATGGATAAAATGAAATATAAGATATTTTGAGAATAAACATGTTCATTCAAAACTAATTTTTAACATTGATTTTCTTCTTCTCTCTTAGTTTAATATAGTAAACGTGTCAATACCACCCAAGCTTGTAGAAACAGTGTCACTTGTTAAGTTTCCGACACCCCCACAGTGCAAGAATGGGCCAAGACTTCCGTTCCACCATTGCCTACCTTAGGCCGTCCTCATCGACCTTTTATGTATTGAACTATTTCATCTTTATCTTTTAAATGAATAAATGAATCCGGTCTATCCATTTTTATCACAAAAAAAAGCCAACAAAGTGGTTTCCATGTGAAAACTAGATGTTTATTTCAAGGCATTGTCAATTTGTAATCAAAGAATACAAAATTCATGGAATGTATGTTGAAATCCTATACCATCATGTTTAAAAGTAGAAGATGCAAAATAGATTTGATTATCAATGGTTGTAACTACTCTATCATGGATTTAAAGGCTGTGAGCTTGCTGCATTGTTTCATCTCACAATAGAAATACTACAAGAAGCAGTAATCAAACTCAATGACCACCTGATGAAATGACTCTGAAACATAAAATATGTTCAAGAATTCCAAATTTTGATGCTTACTTTGAGACCATAAAGTCCAAGAGTACATGAGAGTGAAGCACTTTCAAATATATCAGAACTTATTATCCGGTGCTTGCAATTCCCAGGAACGTAACAGATCAGTTGTTGACAAGGTGTGAATTTTAGAAGTTCAATGCCTCTCTGGCATTCAATGTTGCAGAAAGTTCAATTTTACTACTTTTCAAGAATATATTAGTTCACTAATGACTTCTCAAATGCTTGACAATTAAACTATGATATAATCAATCCTGAACTATATATTCTGTCAGTTATCTTTCTGTAATTAGGTTCTAAGCACATACTTCATTTTGGAAGCATTTAAATGATGAAAGAAGGGGAGCGTTGCGTCGGTAAAGTTGTCGCTATGTGACCTAGAGGTCACGGGTTTGAGTCATGGAAACATGCTCTTGCAAAAATGCAGCTGTGTAGAATAGACATAAGTGGTTCGACCTTCCTGAACTCATAGCGGAAGGTTTGTAGCACAAGGCTGCCCCTTCAAATGATGAAAGAAACAAGCAAATATGTGACATTAGATTGTTGTTGATCAAACCACATCTCTTCTCTAATTTTAGGTATGTGTATTACTGTCATATAATTATCTAACTCTTTATCAAAATTTATTAGCAAACTAATCATTTCGATGGAAAGTCCATAATCAAAGTATCGATGGATCTTCCTTTGATAGGCTTCATATGTGCAATTGGTCATGAATTAAAAACTTCTGTGTGCCTAATAAATTCATCAGGAGCCTAATAGCTTGGTGTCGATATCAGTTCATCGTCCATTTTGGTATAGGATCTTCTTGCTCATCTATGGACCCCTCTGACTACTTCGGTGAATATTTCAGTTTAGCTCACAAGGAGGTGTTGAGTTAATCCAGAGTTGTAAATTTTAATTTTTTCTGCAATTTGTTTCTATGTAATTGATTGAGCTTACATTTCAGATATAACTGTTAAACTTAATTAATGCTTGTCCAGTAGGAAATGATTCAGATGTATGATAACAAACATGAATTGGTTTTACCTCTTCTTGGTTTACATTACAGAAAAAAAAAAACTATATGTTTTCAATTACTCGGGAGTGCTGAGTTCAGTCAGAAAGACCATCTATGAAGCAAGCTCTGTTTCTCCCTTCCCCATTCCTTTTTGCACTAAGGAATGAAGCCCTGATTGCATGCAATCCATTGACAACATCTCCCGTATGCACTCGATTTCTTGTGATTCATTCATGCAAACTAGACCGATCTTCAGCACTGATGCTAAGCAATCAAGTGTTGTCTCTCTTGTCGCATCGGCTCCCTGAGTTATATCAATGGCTTCATCTTCATCATCATCATCACCACCACCTAACAATCTTGGATTCATAACTTCTGGGAGTCTATCAGGGAGTGCCATCTCAACAAATGAGTGAAGACTTAGACCTTAGAAAGTCTCTTCTACTGGTCTCCTGCCTGTGAACATCTCTAGTAGCAGTCTCCCATAGTTGAACACATCTCCATGAGCAGATATTCTCCTTGAAAACAAAGAAATTATGAAGGAATACATGTTGAGAAACATAGATGATAGATATCCTCAACTGGAGCAATATATCCTATTGTTCCTACTGAGCTGTTTAAATGCTTGGATGCTTTGGCAACCTTACAAGCCCAAAGTCTCTGATATGAGCAGTCATGTCCTTGTCGAGAAGAACATTGCTTGGCTTGAGATCATGGTGCACTCTTACAAACACACACTTTGTGTCCTGAATACTTCATCCGAGCAAAGATCACCTAAAACAAGTGACACCATTGATTCAAGCAATTCATCGAAACACATTAAAAAGGTATACAAAACGTAGAAAACCTCTAAAGGTGAAGGAAAACCCATGGGACAACCATTTAACGATCTTCCACGATAGTAATAATAATGAAATTACAAATTCTCTAACACATTAGAGGACCAAATACACCATTAAAAATAGCTCACTCTCAAATCATCGAATATCTCACCATAAATGATGATGAAATATAAAGCGAATATGGAAGAGATTATCAAAAGAACACTATTGAAAGCTACACTTCCTCTTGAACAAGAGGATAGAAAAGAATCAGAGCTCCCACCTTTTCCTTCACTCCTTTGTTTGTTTGTTTCGTTTTTATTATTATTTTTTATTATTTTTTTATTTACAAACACCCTTGGATTAATCCTTTCATCTTCCTTTTGTACGAAGGGTTAAGTGAGTGAGAGAAATCACCCACTTACCCACTTACAATAACCAGCAAGCTTATAATCAAGAGCAGCAAGAACACAAGGACTAGAGAAACAGAGATGATTACATTGAGCTTCTGAGACCAGTGTCCTCTTTTGTGAGCTTCATTTTCACATGGACATGGTGGTAACTGTAATATCTGATTACCACAGCAGAGGTGATTATGTATGACAGTAAGATATATAATTTGAACCATTAATCTTAAACTTCATTATTATTTGACAATCAATGGACCTTGTTTAGATAAGAATTAACCAGATATCATGTTTTTGTACTTCATTTCTTTGTTTATAAAGTGTTCAAAGTTAGATAAGAAGGGTAATATCTGGTTTATTGATAGCAATCACTGACTGGCAAATATGTTAGTCATGTTAACACACTGACTAGTAATATCTGGTTTTTTGTACTTCATTTCTTTGTTTATTAAATGGTTTATTGTTTAGTTCTGAAGGGGTCAACACCAAATGTACTGTATGTTAATATATATATATTTGACTACGAAGTACAAAAGCACTCCCCGAAGAACGTCAAGGATGTGTACATGTTCGGCAACGCGGGAGCATAGAGGCTTGACAAAAATCCATCCACATGACCCTCATCTTGCAAAGGACTTTCACAAATTTACTACCCATCAACAATGTTAAACTGATACCAATAAGGGGCTTTGTGGCCGTAAGATGAAGACATCAAGCTGCAATCCAGGATATAAAACATTACATGTCTGAGCAATTGTCTATTGCCCGAGGGAGATCAACTTAGTTGCTGATGCTCTTGCGTCAAATGGAAGAAAGAACCCAAGACTCTCCCTGTACCATATGGGAGTTGATCGGCCCAGATGGCTAGAAGAGCTAGCGTCGGCAGCAGGGCTGCAATTTTGACTGCCTCTATGTAGTTTTTTCCTTCTGTTTTTTTCTGTTTTTTTTTTCTTTCTGAAGCTGTACCAGCTTCTTCTCTGTCAAAAAAATAGGGCTTTGGGCCTATGGTTGCATGTTAACATATTAAATTGGATATGGATCATCACAAGATAATATGTTGAAATGGTTTTCAACGGTCAGAGGATTGAACTTTGTTTTTTCTATTGCTTTTTCTCTGTGTTCCCACAATTCTAGGGGTTCATCTAGGATTATCAATTCTTCACGTCAACAATAGAACATAAAACCTATTATTTATATCCCAAAAAGTCTTTGGACTTCACTAAAGGACATTATAGTACATCTATGCATGCAAAGAAAAGCTTACCATGTTCACATTGGTGGTGCTGTTTGGATGATCATTGAAGTCAATTCTTTAAGGACCTTAAACCGAAATCAAAGGAGATGCTTGCTTATTTAAACAGGAAGATATGAATTCCTGCATGGAGTTTCTGCAAACTGACAACCATATATGCATTCCTTAACCTCACATCACCACCATTACTCAAATTCATTCCATTTGTTTTATCATCTCCAAACAGCATTTAAACTCTGGTAGCATGTCACAGATGTTGTCTTTCTTTTAACCAACTTGATAATGGAGTGCAGAAGGTGGTTGTGTTTACTTTTCATTCTCTTCTCTTGTTTGGCAATCTCCTTAGCAGCAAGCAGCAATACAACAGATAAACTTGCTCTTCTCTCCTTCAAATCCATGATAACTGATGATCCATCACAAGCTTTGGCATCATGGAACTCTTCTCTGCACTTCTGCAAGTGGCTGGGAGTGACCTGCAGCCGTCGGCATCCTGACAGGGTCACGGAATAAACCTCAAGGTCTTGGTCTCACCGGGAAGTCTCGCATCCTTGGCTAACCTCACCTTCCTCCAGAGGCTCAATCTGTCGAACAACAAACTTCATGGACACTTACCACGGAGTTTGGCAATTTCCATCGGCTAAAAGTCTCGAACTGAGCATGAACTCCATTGAAGGAATCATCCCTGAGACTCTGTCTCAATGTCTACAACTCCAAATCTTGCTTTTAAATGATAACAAGCTCACTGGAGAAATACCCGAAGAGCTAGGTTCTCTACAGAAGCTTCGTTACATCAACTTCGGTAACAACCTTCTCACCGGTGTCATACCAGCTTCTTTAGGCAATGCCTCCTCTCTTGCAGCCCTCTATCTGTATGGCAATGCCCTTTCAGAGGGCATACCCTATTCCATAGGGCAGCTCCCACTGGGGTTCCTTAATATAAGTCACAACAATCTTGAAGGTTTCTTTCCACCTTCATTCGGAAACCTCACTTCTCTCATGTATTTTGATGTGTCCTACAACAAGCTCACAGGAGGGATCCCTGAGTGGTTTGGAAACCTCTCATCCATTATCACTTTAGATGTCACAATGAACAACCTCACAGGAACCATCCCTTCTTCACTTGGGTACATCTCTTCTCTTTCTACTCTATATCTCACAGCAAACAATTTCTCTGGAGCCATTCCCTCTTCTCTGGGCAACCTTCCAAACCTCCAGTCACTTGCTCTATCCCACAATAGATTGTCAGGCACAATCCCTTCATCTATTTACAATGTTTCAGTATCAATTACTTGGGAGTTGCTGACCATCTGTTGACAGGCACAATTCCATCAGATATAGGGCAACAAACTTCCCAGACTGAAGGCGGTCTACATGTATTTCAACCAGTTGCACGGGCCGATACCGATGTCACTGGCCAATGCAACAGGACTGGAGGACATTGAGCTCACTGGAAACAAGTTCAGTGGAGTGATCCTTCCAATCTGGGGACATTGGTAAAATTTATACTGGTTGTCTCTAGATAGAAACCAGTTGGAAGCTAAAATGCCGATGACTGGAGTTTCCTTGACTCCTTAACGAATTGCAGTCAACTCCAGGTGTTGCAGCTGAATAGGAACAGGCTACAAGGAATACTGCCGAGCTCTGTTGCCAATCTCTCAACCATGCTCCAATGGTTAGTACTGGCAGAAACCAGTTCACCGGTGTTTTACCGGGTTGAAATCGGGCGGTATGTGAACTTGCAGAATCTCGACATGAAGCAAAACTTCTTCATCAGTGGAAGTGTTCCTCCATCCATCGAAACCTTCGAACTCTGCAACTATTGGATCTATCGACCAACAATTTCTCTGGAGGAATTCCAGACTCTATCAGCAACCTAACTCAATTGAGTGAGCTATATTTAGGAGGCAATGTGTTGCAAGGGAGCATACCTGCAGGTCTTGAAATTTGCAGTCTTTGAGGCATTTTGATCTTTCATACAACAATCTTTCTGGTAAAATTCTAAAGAAGTTGTCAGCATTCCTTCGGGTCTCGACGTTCTTTTGGCTTGTCTCACAACTCATTGACAGGGTCATTACCTTCAGAAATAAGTACCTTTGAAAAATCTCTCATAGAGTTTGATGTATCAGAGAACTATTTATCCGGTGAGATCCGAGAAGCATCCGAAGAGTGCCAGCTACTGAAAAGCTTTACATAAATGGAAACTCCTTTCAAGGCATCATTCCATCATCTATGAGCAATTTGAAGGGCATTGAAGAGCTTGACCTTTCAAGAAACAATTTGTCTGGCAGCATTCCTGATTTTCTCAAGGGTTCAAATTTTACACTATCTAAATCTTTCCTTCAATGAATTAGAGGGTGATGTGCCGGAATCGGAGGAGTCTTCGCAATGTCACCGTAGTTTCACTTATGGGAAAACAACAACCTCTGCGGAGGTAATCAGATATTACAGTTACCACCATGCGACAATGAAACTCACAAAAGAGGGACTGGTCTCAAGCAAACTCAAAGTAATCATCTCTGTTTCACTAGCCCTTGTATTCTTGCTGCTCTTGATTTTAAGTTTGCTGCTTATCAATCTCTGGAAGCAAAATCAAAACTGAAATCTTCCAACATAGATCCTGAGGAAGAGCAACACATGAAGGTCTCTTATGCAGAGCTTCTTAGAGCAACTGACCAGTTTCTCTTTATTAACAGGCTGGGGTTGGAAGCTATGGCTCTGTGCTGCAAGGAGCAATGGATTTCGATGGTAGAAAAAGTCATTTGCTGTCAAAGTTCTCAGCCTGCAGCAACGAGGAGCTTCTAAGAGCTTCCTTGCTGAATGTGAGGCCTTGAGGAACATCGACATCGAAATCTCATCAAAATACTGACTGACTTGCTTCTTGCTTTCGAGCGTCGACTTCAAAGAGCAATGAATTCAAGGCTCTATTATTCCCAGAATACATACCCGGGAACGGAAGTCCTAGAACAATGGCTGCATCCAAAACAGATAAAGAAAACCAAGTGAAGGGTTTGAGTTTTATCAAAAGATTGGGCACTGTAATAGATGTAAGCCTTCTGCGATGGATTACCTCCATCACCATGGACCAATCCAGATTGTGCACTGTGATCTCAAGCCGGAGCAATGTTCTTCTCGTGGGGCTTGTACATGGCTGCTCATGCTCCGGAGACTTTGGGCTTGGTTGCTGCTGACAAGACAATTACTAAAGCATCGAAGCATTTAGGCGGATATGTAGGAACAATGAAAAGGAACAATCGGATACGTTGCTCCAGGTGAGGATATCCTATCATCTATGTTTTGAGTGTATGTATTCCTTCACAATCTCTTTGCTTTCAATTTGAATTTAATCAGCAATTTGCATTTGGAAACAGAGTATGGAGTGATGGCCAACCAAGAGTGTCTACTCATGGAGATGTGTTCTGACACCTGTATGGAATGCTTCCTACTAGAGATGTCATTTCACAGGCAGGAGACCAGTAGAAGAGACTTTCAAAGGTGGTCACAAGGTGCTGCACACATTTTGTTGAGATGGCAATCCCTGAAAGACTGCCAGAAGTTATGGATCAAAGATTGTTGTTAGGTGATGATGATATTGATGAAGATAGAAGCCATTGATATATGTCTGCTCTGGAGGCGATCTGTGAGAGAGATAACACTCAATTGCTTAGCATCAGTTCTGAAAGTTGGTCTCTCCTTTGCTGCTCAAATGAATCACGGAGAGATCGAATGCATATATAGGAGATGTTACTTAATGGATTGCATGCAATCAGGGACACATTTCTCCATTCTAAAACCAAAACACACTTCAAAGATGAAGGCCCCTCTTACATAATTCAATTGCAAGGCAAGAGTAGATGACCCACTCAGATGAAAGAAAGAAGGAGGAGAATTGATGCAGGGCATTTAGCAGAAACAGTATCACTAGTTAAGCAGTGTCCATGAGAGTACCATAGCTTACCCTCTAAATAGTCCTACTATGTTTGTAACTATATTTTGATGAATGAATGTTCTAAATTTATGGTATTATCATATTGACAACTTGCCAATCCCATCTCTTAGATGGAATATGGCCATAATTAGACTCTCATCTTGTATATTACAATGAGACGAGATCAAACTGATATCCCAATATATACGTCGTCCTCGAACAACTATCTCTATTCACGTGTGCACCTAGACACTGGCATGCGTTAGGTCTAGCAAATTCTTTACCTATAAAAAATTAAAAGAAAAAAAAATGATTCTACAATCAAAATTATGAAAAACAAATACTCAAATAGTAATGTAGACTGATAATAAGAAATTATCATTGCATAATTTGGGAATATAAGTTTTTTACTTATAAAATAAATATATTGATTATGAAAAATTTAAATCAAAATAAAACACAATAACAAATCAATAAAATTGTAAATCAAGATATTAACAAAATAAGAAAAGAAATTTATCATACTCTAACCCTATCAAGCAAGATATATAGCATGGTTCTTCAAAATCACCGCTACATAGATTCAACCAACATGACTAGGCGTTTACACACAAACCCAACAATATAAATATAAGATATTTTACTTTAATAGGGGGAAATTGGATATATACCCCTTAATCACTATCATAATTGTGTATATTTACACGAGGAAAATATAATTACCTACATTACCTAAATGACATGTATAATCATGTCCCATACCCTTTCAAGCATACTGAAAGTTTTAATTATAATTACATTTAGGGGTTTAGGGACAAAGAAGAAATACCCAAAGTACTCCTCCACATAATGTAACAACCCTAAAGTTACAGCTCTTAACCGATTTCCATTCATCTACTCTCACAACTCCACTCAACGCCCAACAGCACTTGCACCTTTCGTCACTCTCTTCCTAAGTAGGATCATCTCAGCCTCTCGTGCCTCTCTCTTCCTCTCTCTCGCTTTCGCCCTCTTTGCCTTTCCCGAGCTTCTCCCCGCCTCCACAATGTCCATTAACAAACTAAGGGGTCCTGTGATCCTTGGCAATTAGGAACTCTATAGTTCAGGGTTATCTTACTCAATGTGGACTCAAGGTTAGGGCTTTGATGACTTCTCTCAAGCAATCACTCAAAAGGTATGGAATTCCCTCCCTTTCCTTCGTGTCCATATTCTATTTTTTGCATTTTATTTATTTGAATGTATGCATTTATAAAGACAAAGGTTTTTTTTCCCTCTCAAATTAACACACTACATTTGGTTTTATTTAGTTTGTTTAACCGACTAACCATCTGATTAACCCCTGCAGATATATACATAATCACTATACTTGTTGTTATCCTATATGTAAATAATTATGTTTCTGTATTTAGGGGTAAATATGTAATTTCGATATTATTTGAAATACACCTACAAAAGCCCCTATTTTCTAAAGATTCTAATACTTAACCCTTGAAATCCTAATCTAAATCTCTATATATATCTAGTATTGTCGGGGACCAATTGTAAACCAATGCTTGGTTGAAACGAGAATCCGATCGTAATAGATTTCAATTGTAGAGCTTAATGGAAACTTATAAATTGAATTGAATTAGATTAAGGATATTTTTTTAAATAATTTATATCGTGGTCTAATCTGTAAAAACAATTTATTCGGGATTTTAACTTAAATATTATATTTATATATTTAACATATAATTTAATTCACACAATAACTTTTGGATTTGTTACCAATTGAAATTGATCTAGTACCAAAACTGATCGTCCAATTTGGTAGGCTTCCTACCCCTATATAATCATAAAATATAGCCTAAACTAATTATCTGGTCGATAGCAATAATCTTCTTCAACAATGTTGGGAGTAAAGGGTCGTGAGCTCCTATGGACATCATGGCGCTTGATCATGGTGAAGCTCAATGTCCTTGATCACCTTAGGTGTGAGTGCCTGCCATCCAATGGGTAACAAGCCTACATTCTCAATCTCATCCCTCCTCCATCCTTTCCATGGCTCATGCTCCCTAGAGGCACTCCAAAGACTGATTCCTCACCCAACCCAACAACCGGCTATTCAGACTGCACTTTGATATGCTCATCCATACCAAACAACAAACTGGACACCATTTAACGCATCATCAATCTCAAGACACGCACTGGATGTAGAGTCAGAATGGTAAGAAGTTTAATCCCAGGCCGAGCCCAAATTTAGCCTAGCTCGAGCTCCAAATAAATTAGCTCGAATAAGTTTGTCGCTCGGCTCCTCGATTTTAATTTCAAAGCTCGAGTCTCTACTGAAGCCTCAAATTAAGAACTTAATTATAATTTTAAATCTCAGTGATTTAGTTTGAAATTAAAAACTTATTTATAAATTAATTTTTATATTATATATTATATGTCAATACTAAATATTAAATATTTTATTCATATATTATAATATTTATTAGTTTTACTAATTTTATTAAATTTTGTGATTGATTTTTAATAATATTTACATTATATATTAATATATTAATATTAAATTGAATTTTCGATCGAGGCCTCTAGGGGACTTGAGTTCGGCTCGAAATTAATTTCGAAATCAGTGCCTCAAGCTCTAAAAGCTTTAGAATTCAGGACAACTCGAGTTTTTACGAATCGACCTCGAACGCTTGCTAACGAAGACTTTTGATCGCTTGATGTACTCTACTCCTGGATGTGAGTCACCACAATGGTTTTCTCCACTCACTGTCAGCGGATGGCGTCCTCGTCTCCTGCACTGACAGTTTACTTCCAAAGGTCATAACTATCAAACATGCACGTTATATTTATCCTTGCTTCCTAGAGCGTTATATTTATCCTTACTTCCTAAAGTACCTGGCGTAATCCCTCGCCGGAGATCTGCTCATGGTGGTGAGATATTCGTACGTCCATTGTGTCGATTTCAAGATTTTTACCCTGGATGAGAGCTGTGATCAGTGGAGACAGATCTCTGATATAGGAGACCAGTGCTTGTTCATTGGTACCAATGAGACCATGGCTTTCTCCACCTTGGAACATCCAGAGCTGCAACAGAACTCTGTTTACTTCACTGATGAAGTGACTACCAGGTTTACGATTCAGGCATCGAACAGGAACAGGCCCAGACAAAGTGATTTCAAAGTGTTTGATATTGGGGTTGGAAGTGTCAAGGCTTCATCTTGTTCTTCATGGAGACCTTGCCCACCTCCCATTTGGTTAACTCCATCTCCGTCTTAGAACGTTAGAAATTTTCTAAAAGTAATAAATCAAGCATTTTATAAGTATTTTTATAAGCTTCTTACAAGTATATATGAAACTAACATTCATTCCGGGTAGTATTCTATAAGATGAGAATCACCGGTTGCAATAAGAGTGTTTTTTAAGAGCTTGAGTTGCAGTCCATGATTGATGTTTCTGACACCAATTCCCCGGATGCGCCAGAGGCGAAGGATTTGCCACAGCCGCATGTTTTGTTAAGTGCTAGGGTTCTTGAATGAGAAGCCCCCGCCGATGAGGGCATCACTGAAATCCAGCTGCATGCCGTATAGGAAGAGGAGGCTCTTTGGATCACATACTGCAGAACAAACAGTAGAACAATGAACAACTGTTTCATCATTCTTTCTTGTACTTTTTGTCCAATTGTTAACTTACTAGTGTTCATTCAAGTTCAATATATGCATCTTCAATCTATTAAACATAGAAGAAAAAGAAGAAAAAGAAGAAAAAGAAGAAAAAGAAGAAGGAGATTATACCGATTTGGAAGCCATTGTATTCAATGATTGAGTCATCGGGTTTTGCATTGGCTCGGTTTTCAAAATCCATGGTGTAAGACATACCAGAACAACCACCTTGCTTCACTCCAATTCTTAAGCAAAGATCTTCATTTCTTTCGGCTCGGATCTTATTTAGATGGTTCAATGCCTTTGGGGTCAAGGAAATAGCAGGTGTGAGGTTCTCAGAAGTTGGCGTTGCTGACAGATTAAAATAGCTGGTATTAGTATGTATTGAAAAACAAGAATCTAATTATGGTCACTTATCATTCAAATAATGAGTAATAGAGTAATCATCAGCATGTTTGACAAAAATCAAACTAAGATGATCAGAATTCGTTAGCAGATCATAGAATATAAATGATATTAGTGTTTTTTTATTCTTTCTCAATCACTGAGAAGAAACACTAAATTGCTGATTAAACTAAAACCAAGAAATAAAAGAGAGAAAATAGCAATTTGCAATCATGCAGGGAAAAGAGAAAATAAAAAAGACTAGAATATTCCCACAATTATGATCTTGTCACAAAGCCCCTGAAGATTTTTAGGCCAGTTTCCACCTATTCCTCATAATCTTAATTTGTTCAGTTTAGACCTTTAAATAGTCCCACAATTATGATATTGTCAGAAAGCAGATAGTAAGGGAAAAATAAATGAAAAAAATCCAAGTCTTTTCATCTATTTCCTACAATCTTAGTATCTTATTTTGTTCAATTCTGCCCTTTAATGTGCAAAGCCGAAGCAATCTCAACCTTTCGGCTGAAGAGCCACATAACATGAACACAAGGGGGCAGAAGCATCCAAACAATTATTTCTTTAGCGTAAACTTTGAACACAAATTTTCAGGCTTGTAGCTTAAGGAACAGGCTGAAAAACTAACAGGATTAAATCGAAGGATGTCCAAATCACAAGGTTTAAATTGGTATAACAACATTCTAAAAAGTACAAAAAACAATTGATCACACAATACAGTCTATTCATCAGATAAATAAACTTATTTCAGAATCAAATTCACCAAATTGAACAAACATCCCAAATTAAATTGCACAAGTAAATTTACCCAAGGAGTATCAAACAACAAACTGTGATGAAAAAAACCATAAACACCACATTCCTAAAAGCAATCAAGAGGGCTGACCACTAAATTTCAACATACATCAAACTACCAGAATTCATAGACAAAAGAAAACACAAATAGCAAGATGCCCTGAAGTAAAAGATAAAACCACATTAGTAAGCAACAAATCCGAATTAATATAAAAAATAACATCATATGATAACAAAATTCAGTACAATTCAGTGGAAATCAAACAATCATAACTCGTCCCAGGTCATTTCACCATGAAAACACATAATAAGATCCTAATATTTCACATCAATCATCAGAATCCATGCAAAACCAATAAGATTTCTTTCCTCAAGAGAAACGAGATAAGATTAAATCAGTCGAAATATAGGTTACCCGAAACAGCTGTGCACCGGATGGGATGGGTCTCCGGCGACCAAGATCCACAAGACTCGTCGAAGCAAAGCAAAGGGAAGATCGAGAGGCGGAGGGAGCCCGGGAACTACGCCCAAGCGGCAGAGAAAGGAGGCTGAAGTCGTTCCAGCGAGCGCCATTGACGACGAGAAACCGAGGGTTTCTTCTCACCTTGGAAGTTACTTACCCACAATAACGACGAACAAACGCGGGTACCATTCAAGACTTTGAGAGGTTCTCGTTTTTGGGCCTTGATTTTTTCACTTGCATATGGTGGGCCTTAGACTGGGCCCATCTAGAAAATTCATTGATAGTGATAGATACCTAAGTATATTTTTTAAAATTAGCCAAAATTCCGTGTATATCCAAAAAAATGGAATTATGTATATAAGTCTGTAAATATTTTTTTTTAATATTTTTTCATCTTTATATTTTTAAAATGTAAATTTTAGATCTAGAGTATATATATATATATATATATATTCGCCGGATACAACTGCAGCCGGCCCACTAACACACCCAAAGAACCTTTATCTAAACCCTAACTAACCAACTACCCAATCCTGTTGTTGGGTGTGTTAATGGGCTGGCCGCAAATATATATATATATATATATATATATATATATATATATATATATATATATATATAGAGAATGATCGTATCTGGTGGTAATAATTGCTCATTTTCTGGCCTACCGCCTATTTGGCTGAGTATTTTTATATGGATGGAAGATCTCATTACAAAATAAGTTTATCCCGCCAATTTTCATACTGATTTAGTAGAACTGCCGGTCCTCCCAACTTAACTTAACGGCCAAATTCCACCGCTCGCATTCTTATAAGTTTTGATTACTGTAAGATTAAGCACTCTGAGCAAAGTTCCCAAATCGTAATTTAAAATTGGCATGCTAACTTATTTTTTCACGATCTTCCATCCGTACGCATGGAAATTGTTCAAATACGCCTATGCGACTAGAATGAGATAAATGACCTAAATATATAATTTCCTACGTACCGATAATATCATCGCTATATATTTATATATATATATATATATATATATATTCAGCATGTTTGTTTTGCAGTATGTAGGTGTGATAATGGTTTTATAGATAAGTTATATGTTTGGTTCCTTATAAAAACTTATAAAAATGGAACTTACCTATGAAATCACTACCTAAAGTTGTACTCTATAATTCAAGTTACAACCAAATTGGTTTTGAGTTGAATTACGTAAAAAAGTTTGAGTGTCATCACTACTATTAATGTCTCTCTTATTTTTACAAGAAGTTGTTTCCATGACTTGAACGTGTGACCTCCATATCACATGACGATAACTTTATTATTGCACCAAAACTCCCCTTCCTTTCCTTTAATTTGTAATTACCATAATTTTTTTTTGAAAGTATTCATGTAAATACCCCAAAATTTAAAGGGGCATCCTATGCCAAAGTTCTCTATGTATGCATGAGTCGCAGGAAGTAAATGTGTCGGATCACTTGGATCTATCAGGACATAATCTAACCTCTTCTTTTTTTTTACAAGAGACTATTTTCACGACTCCAAAATTGTGATTTCCAAGTCACATCATGACAATTTTACCAATGCTAAGCGCTCCCTTCTAAATCCCCTAAAATTTATCAAGAAAAATTATAAATGTTTGATTATATATGAACTTGTAGTAAAAAAAAAAACATGAGCTGTTTACAAATATTATATCATAGTATTAATACATTGAGAAATTTTGAGCACACTAGGAATGCTGCAATATATCTTAAGATGTGCTGCTTCCTTGTTTGGTGCCGATGATGGACGAGTAAAATATGGTGTTTTGATCGTGGCATGAGAGCTGGAAGAGTTGCAGGACAATGTAGACGCACGTGGTGATGCTGATAAAATCGCAAATGAGAAGGTTAAATAAAGGCTTAGTAAATTCCAAGAATACACAGTAAATGAAATACATTTATGGTAATTAGATACTTACCTGCCGAAACATATCAAGAATACAATCCATATAACTGCAGATATCCATGATGACTCCTTATGAATGAACCATACCTGATGAACAAATGAATGAATTTGGAAAGTATTGAGAAGTTTGATAAAAAGATTCATGTGACGACTAACTGGATATCAAAACACAATCAACTCAATTTAGGCTGCTTTAATTTTGACATTCATTCATTTTGTAGAAGTGTAATAAGAGAAGCATATGACTAGATGATTTTCAAATTTAATTTTTGGATGAGAACAAACACAAAACTTATATAAAAAAAGTTCCAGTAGTCAAGTAGAGAACACTGGGATTGGAAAAGCTCGAGGGTCGTTGCATCCCACTCTTGTATTCATTAAGGCACAAAAATCACCACAAGCCAAGCTTAAGAAATTTGTTCACAATAAAGAACATTTAGCCTATCCCCAACAATAATGCACACATACACCAAAATATCAACTTCCAATATTGCAGTAAAACCTTGGTGGAGATATGCAACTACTAGCATAAAACAGTATTACTAAGATTTTTGGACACTCCTAACAAAGCATATTAGGCTATGGCATTAGCTTGTTCTTGGATATGATTAAAGCCTCCATGAGAGTTCCTCATGCTGTTCAAGAACATGTTCATAGTGCCTCTTGATTCCCCTTAATAATTTCTTTGAAAAAATCAAGCTTGAAAAGTATAGAGAAATTAATACAAAATGAGCTATAGCTTAACATATCGCAGAACAACATTTATATAGAAGTCAATTAGTGTTGCAGTCATCCACCTGCATACAATTTTTAGCATCAGTTCACATTGAATTCCATGTGATAGTTTTGTAAAGGATAAAACAATCACAGACATACAATTAAGCAAGTAAGAGAAGGCCTTTCAATGGATTTTAGAATGTCATGCAAATGAAGAAACCCCATATGTGACCAGAGCTCTAATTGTGCAGGTCTCAATAATGCACCTAATTCAGCAATTCAGCAATTCAGGAAGCATTAACCGTATTTAGCCCATAATCTACATATAAATTATTACATATAAGACAGGTAGGAAGAATAGAGTAAATGCTTACGTGTGTCAAGAGCTCCATACGAAAAGGAGAGCCATCGGTAATCAGAGTATATGTGACAATTCCAAACACTAAGAGGCCCAACATGCTGAAAAGAATCTTCAGAAATACAATAGAGGAGTCCTTTATCTTCCCTTCAGAACCGATCCTGAGAACACATTATTACACCACATTAGCTTGTTCATTAACGTTAAGGAAAATAGACAAATGACATAACACACAATGTTAGAAATACCAGAGTTGCTTAGAAAAGCCAAACTTTGTGTTCAATTTCCATCTTATATCACCAGGAAGTTATTAAGTATCAAGTATCAGTAAAATTTCCACTAAAATTGATAACTACAGGTGTATATATCTATTGTTAAATATCACTCACATTCTTATAGGCAAACATGCAATTGAGATACAAATTAAATTAGGTTGTGTTAGTTGTTACAGAACTCAAACTTCTGAACAGTCTTAAAAGTTATCTCTTTTAAAGTTTTTTTGTGGGTTATAACTGCGCTTAGAAGTTAGAAACCGCCTCATGGCATGTAGTGACTCTAATGTAAATTACAATCCCCCATCAAGTTTTCTATGCCCATACCAACCTTCATTCAATACTTTTTGAATAAAGTGGATAAACCACGCTTTATTTATAGTGATAGTAGGTGTTACAACAAGTCATGCGATTACAAATTCATATCATGAACAACATGGACCTATTGTAAGCTCTTGTCTTTGCATCCTTTACCCTTCCTCCTCCGCTTCAGAGCCTCCTGGATCCTCAGGGGTGCTCGGCGCAAACTGGGCAGACTTCTCTTGACTAGGGTCTGGGTCTCTTGTAGTTTCAGCTTCTTTGTCGGATGAGCTGCATCAAACCAAGATAGGAGGAGATAGTTAGTGTCACGTAATAAGTTACTAAAATGTGAAAATGCTACCGCTTATCTTGGCAACATCGCAAATTTCTTTCTCCCCAGTAAGATCCAAAATGACTGCCATCAGCCATCGTTGAGTTCCCATCCACTTCCTAGGGTCTTCGTGACTAAATTTAGAAGTGGTTATAAGTTCCCTAATACCTCGGGTGGGACGAATGATGTGTGAAATCCAAAAAGTTTGTTGTAATACAAACCAAAGCTTCAAGTGGGTCAAGGGGGTGAGGAGGAGGTGGTGGACCGAATCTCATTTTCTCATGTCATATAGGTAATGAGGAGGTCCTTCCTCTACCGCCTTCTTGGAGATTGTCAAGAGTAAGGATTCGGCTTCTTCTTGAGCCAACCATGTAAAATGTTTCTGACCTTTATAGGAGGCGTAGACGGCTCTAGTAGCTTAGTATTAAGTCACTCCGAAAGTGTCTCAGATCCATCCCGAAATTGTAAAGCAACCTAACACTCAAAGGTTGCGTACCAAGTTATTAACCTCTAGGACCTTTGATCCTGCCCCTGCACTGAAAGCATCCCTCGGATATCGTATAATTTTTTATATTCTTCCATCCCTCCTACCAAGAATGGTCTTGGTTTCAGTAGTGATAAGCCCTCCGTGATCTTCTCCGTGGCTTCCAGATGGATATATATATATGCTTTGCGTTATCAACTGGTCAGAGGAGGAGAATATATCCCATGGTAGTGACCCTCAATCCACTTGTCCAAATCCACAAGTTTATAGATTGTCCGTCACCGGCTGTGTTGCAGGATGTCGCTGAAGCGATCACTAAATTTTCTTTGCAAATCCCTTTCTAGAAGGACACCCTGATTGTGCTTTCTTATACACACCGAGGAATCCTCTCGCTCAATATGCTTTATGATAATCTTTCTACATATACCAGCCTTCCCTTTGTAATCAGCCACACCACTATTTTCCCAAGAGTCTCTATTGAACTTTCTTAGGTTCAAAATACCCCATCCTTCTCTGCTCCTTTGGCTTGCATATGCATTGCTAGCTCACCAGGTGGTACGCATGCTTGTTCATGTCAGCCCCATTCCAGAGGAAGTTTCACCTTGTCTTTTTCAATCTGATCTATCACCTATTTTGGCAATCTATATATGGACATCCAATGGATGAGGATATTTGTAAGCACCACATTGATTAGGGTGAGCCTACCTCCCATTAAAAGAAAACAACCTTCCAGAGCTCTGGCTTCTTCCTCATTCTCGCAATTAAGACCAGCCTTCTTTTCTTTAGTCTTCCTCCCAAGATCTAGACCCCTGTGTATTTGATTATGAGCGCGGGCTATCGCAATTTATGATATGCGGCGAGCATCTTGGGTTGTGTGGCCTGGCCGCTTAACGATTATCGTACTTTTATGAAAATTAATCCTCGCTTTATAGGCCTTCAACAAGGTAAAAGATTAACTTCATTGTTCTAAATTGGAGGAGGTTGCCTGTGCAAAAGACTAGCAAGTCATCTGCGTAGTGAAGTGTGGTGATAGTCCTTCGGACGGAAGGCTTCCTCTACCCTGACTCCCTCATAGAGGTGTTAGCTGGATGTTTCTTTGAACATCGGGGACGGAACATTTGCATTGGACTAGTCCAAAGAATAACGTGGAGAATGGTTCACCTTGTCTTAGTCCCCTTTTTATTTCTTACATATCCAAATAGGCCATTGATGAGGAACTTGGCTTTTGAAGACCTCGAGGAGGGCTTGTATCCAAGTGATCCATTTTGGACCAAAACTCCTTGCTTGAAGATCTCCCAAAGGAACCCCTATCTTAGTCTACCATGTCAAAAGCTTTTTCAAAGTCGATTTTTGACGAGTGGTGCTATTAGTGTTGTCATGTTTCATCATGTGGATGAGTTCCTTTTGATACGACGATATTGTCAAGGATCATCCCGCCCTTGATGAATGCGGTTCGAGATTCATCTACCGTGCCGCTTCTATCATCTTTCTTAATCATACAAGACCTTGAGATGATTTTTATTAAGCAGCTTTAAGAGGTTAATGGGCCAATAATCTTTAATCATGTCGCATATTTCATGTTCGGGGACGAAAGCAATATATTTGCTCTAGTTCAAATCTTTCTCTAGATTTGCCTTTCCCCTCGAAGTTAAGTCTTCAAACAAATTTTGAATAGATCTCCTTTGATGCATTCCCAGTTGTGATGGTAGAAGGTCATGGGAAAACCGTCCGACCCCGGCGCCTTGTTCGTCCCCAGCTCATTCACCGCCACTCTGATTTCTTCTATAGAGAAAGGATCCTCAAGATGGGACAAGTCCACATGTTCCCTATTCCTAAAAAGTGTTTCCTAAGGGGTTTAGTACCTCATTTCCCCGCTCTTCCCAAGGAGTTTCGAAGTGTGATGCTGAGCCCTCCTCAGATATCCGTCATTGGGCTATAAGAGAAGTATCCCTCTCCCGCAAATGGTGTATCCAAGCCCGGCCTTTATTGGTTTGCCACTATATGAACAAATTTGGTATTCTAATCACCTAGTTGTAGCATGGATTCTTGACTTTTGTTTCCATTTTGCCTCATCTTCTATGATAATCTTCTCGTATTCAATTCGCTTTCCTTTTCCTTCATTCCTCTCTATTAAGCTCTTAGTTTTCCTTTGTGCCCTCCAGCTCGTCAATTGCTGTTAAGAGCTCCTTTTTTCGGCTAACCTTGGTGGCATTCTGCTTTTTCTACCAATTTTTCAGCTTTTCCCTTAGGAAAGTGATCTTTTTTGATAGGATGAATGCCCCTTCCCCTATTAGGTTTGGTTGTTCCCACCATTCCTTTATCATGCCCGCAAAGTCATTCATCTTTGTCCATTCTCGGTTAAAATGGAAAGAAGGGTGATGTTAGTTTTGTCTGTCGCAGTCCAAGCCGTCATTGGAGTGTAGTTCCGAGCTTTACTCTCGCGGTGGCCGACCGCCAATAGCTCGGGGAACAACTCGATCCATTCATTGGTAAGCAAGAATCTATTTAGACCTGCATATGCGGGCATTTCTCTTCCGTTGGACCATGTATATTTTCAATCAAGAGTTGGCGGTTAATTAGGTCAAGATCTTGTATCGCTTATTCCAGTCCTTCGATCTACTAAGATCATGAAGTTGGTGTCATTTCTATCTTCCGAGAATCTAGTAGCATTAAAATCCCTACATATGAACTATGGGGTCCTCGATCTTGTTTTGATAAACCTTAGTTCTTCCCAAAGATCTCTCCCTTTGCCAAGTCGCATCGCACCCGTGCAAACCGCAGTGATCATCATTGGTTTGTTGTTCTAAGCCCTATCCTCCAACACTACTGTGACAGTGAATTGGTCGATGAAGTGATCTTTCATGTCATATCGGGTCCCACACCAGTCGATGCAGCACCCCTCTTGTATCAACAGCCGGGAAGGCTATCTACTTGTCAAAGAGTTCCCCCCTATCGATCTCCAGACCTGGTTATTTATGGTTGACAACTTTGTTGCTTGTAAACAAAAGATGTAAAAGCAACAAAGTTATCAACCATAAATAAGATAGTTGGCCTTATCCTTACTTGCCCAGAGAGGAAGCGCTGGGCAAAATAGGATAAGGCCAACTATCTTGACCCGGTATTTCCGAGGATGGGTGCCTAGTTGGCCCTGGTCCTAGCCCTATCCTATTTTACCCAGCGCTCCTGCTCTAGGGAGTGCATGTATTCCAAATATACGGTTGTTTTCATCTCATTGCATCCCAAGTCTATCTCCACCAGGGGTGCAGTCGACAGTATGTCCCTGTCAGGCCAATCGAATAAAGTTAGGAGAACAAAGCAAGGATTAAATACCGTACATTGGGCCAGTGCCGGTTATTTTGTTGTAGAATGTTTCCTGGTTACTGTTGGAGGAGAAATAAAGCCTTCCTTTTCCATCCTTGATGCATATGATCTCTTAGGCCGCTCACTTCTCCTTGGCGGTTCCCTGGTTAAATGTTGTGTGTCGTTCCAGTCTTCGGGGTTTGTTTCCTTCTCTTTCCCTATATATTGCCCTGGCGGAACATCCCGTGTGTTTTGATGCCTCTAGTCTAGTTAGCCCTCAAGGCGGGTTGTCTTTGATATTCACCTAGGTATTGGTTGGGATCAAGCTCCAGGATCCCTATAGATTAACTAGGGACATTTTGGTAAGATCCAAGTAGACCCGATTCCCCGCCTCCAAGGTCTAGTTCACCAAACTCATGATGAGTTAATATTTGTTCATACTCGGGCCTGGGCCTCTGGGCCCGGGCCCGGTTCTGGCTCCATATGCTTCTTTTCTGGGATTGGTTCAGTTTTGTTGGGTCAGGCCTAATTATGAATTGGGCCTTCTGTCCCATAACCCATATTGGGCTGATCATGAGCTATCTCCTCAATCACCCTATAATCTTTATGTATCTTCTCAGTTTCTTCATTAAGGCCCACTAAGCCCGGATCTTCTTCCCAGTCTAAGTCGTACGCCATAGTGCACCTATGTCAATCTCCTGTCAATCTCCACATTGTGAATATTGTTAAGACTATATAATTCTCTCAATCAGAGGCAGCTAAATGTGACTGAGTGTTGGGAAGGATGGACTAAATTATGGAGACTCCCAATTGCTCCACGAGTGAAGACTTTCTTGTGCAGAATGTTTCATGGGAGGATCCCAACATATGAGTTCATGTATACCCTGGGCATTGGTCCTCAGAACCGTGTGCCACCTCGCGGACTTAGTAATGAATCATCAGCAAAGCACCTTCCCTCGCATGACCGCAATCTCTAAGCGCTGTTGGCAACCAATTCAATTACCGATGCCTCGTGATTTAATCAGAACCTACTAGATAATTTGTTGGATGGTAGTTGGCTTATGAATGCAGGTGAAGCAGGAGGAGTTGGTAACACAACAACCAAAGCACTGACTGCAACATGCATGTGGACTGTATGGACAACAAGGTGTAATAAGGTCTTCAAGAACATAAGAGCAAAGCCACAATGGATTTTCCAACAAGCAAATAAGGAGGCACAATGTGGTATATATGGATAGTCGAGGCCAACTCGTGGAGTACCTAAATACTTACTTATAGCAACTCAATTACTATCATGTGTGATGCTTCTTGGTGCACTGATCAATTGTATTGTGGTATAGGTTTTGTAATTGTGAAAGGATCAAGTTGGATATTACTTGCTGGATGTGCAACTGAAGAAGTGGAATCAAGTCTTCAAGCTGAAATCAAGGTTATTGGCACAACACTGGACTACTGCAAAAGGCTGCAACTGAAGCCCAACAGAGTCTGCTCTGACTGCATCCAAGCACTGGAACAGCTCAATCATGAAGAACCATTCAACGTAAAGAGTATACCAACGTAGATCCACCAAGTGCGTAAAATGACATTAAACACGCATTCTGTAATCGGAGTCGAAGCACGCTTCAAGAGAGCTCAACATTATTGCTGATGCTTTGGCCAACAAGGCAAGAAGAAACCCTGAACTAACACTATTCCATAGAGGAGCAGATAAGCCACGATGGTTGGAGGACGTAGTCAAGACAGCAGGAATGAGTTTTTGAAGCTAGATAAGCTTTAGTTTTAGTTTTTACTTTGTTTGTTTAATTAGCTTGTAGTAAGCTCTTTTCTGGTCAAAAAAAAGTATGGTTTGCTTCCTCAGCATCATCATCAGTTAGGCCTTCCTGCACCACTTGTCCTGAGTGGGCGCTTCAACGCTCGAAGTTCCCCGGGTTGGTTCAAAGATCAAAAGCGTGAGGATTAGGCTCAAAGTTGGGTGTAGCCTCGCGTAGAATCAGGGTGTGGATCCGAAGTTCCAAAACGCGGATCAGGTGAAACCATTTCGCGGAGCTGCTTCTCATTAATGTGCAATGACCCAAGATGCGCGACCAACCCAGATTCGTGGGTTTTGCCCAAGGTCGCCATGTGTCGTTGATCAAGTAGAAACGTTGATCCCTTTATTTTTTAGGCACTCGCTGACACCATGTGCGTAACCATCCTGTGCTCTCAGAGAGAGATCCGAGGTTACCTCGTGGCGTTTTGGAAAGAGATAATGATCCCCGTGCCTTGTCATTTCCTACTATCATACTATTATTCGCTACTGGGAGAAACTCCTATTCTCCAAGGTTGTTTGTGTTTCGTCCAAACCCGATTTTGTCATTTTCCTTTTTGTCACGAATGTGGTCGTGGACCTTCTTCTTTCTTTCTCCCACATCCTGTGTCAGTAGTCTTCTCTCTTCCATACTCTTCGTCAATTGACTCCTCCTGCCCATACCCTTTCTAGGTGAATCCCCTTATAACAAGTGTCCCTCCACGGACCTGGTGTTGATGTTAAATTTAATGCTTTTGTTAAAATGTGGATGTTTGAGTTAGTAGTGTGATGTAATGTTTTGAAATAGTGGGTTCTTGGTTAATATGTCTATTGGGCTTTAGTTTAGAAGTACTTTGATGAGTCATTAATGTGTTGTTGGTGTTGGTTATGGCCTATGTGGGGTCCATTCCGAGTTTGATATATGTGTAACAAAAAAATGGGGAAAAAACAAAAGGTGAATGAAAACAATGAGTCTTCTTATCTTCTCTCTTTTCATCTTCCACCACCAACACTAGCCCTAAAAACCAAAACCTTGGCTAAACAAAGGCTAACATAGTAGTATCAAAGCTAGAATTTGCAAGTTTTGTAGTGGAGATCACCATAGCAACCCAAGGAGGTGTATTTGGTCTCGTGCAAGCTTCTCAACTCATCTTTGACGGCGAGAGCTATGACTATTGGAGCTTGAAGATGAGAACCCTCTTAATCTCACAAGATCTATGGGAGATTATGGAAGAAGGCTATCAAGAGAAGGAAAAATCCGAGTCATCCGGGAAGGTGGAAACCGAAGGATCGGGCAAGCAAGAGTTGAAGGAGAATAGGAAGAAAGATGCCAAAGCCCTATTCTTCACTCAACAATCCATCTCCGAGAAGATTTTTCAAAGAATAATCGAGGTAAGAAGTTCTAAGGAGGCATGGGAGATCTTGCAAAAGGAGTTTCATGGAAGCGACAATATGAGATCGGTGAAGCTCTTGACTATCAAGAGAGATTTCCAAAATTTGCAAATGAGGGAAAACAAAGCCCTAAAAGATTATTTCTCAAAAGTGATGGAGATTGTGAACCAATTAAGAGTTTGAGTGAGAATTTGACCGATAAGTCGGTATGTGAGAAGATCCTTATTAGCCTCTCTCTACCCTTAGCATTCATGACCAAATAGGTTCCCTAATGTAGGCTAAACTTAAAGAAGCAATCAAAGCAAAATTCGGTCGTAGGAGGATCATCTTGTGCCCGAAGATTTGGTAAAGGGCGTGGTGGATTTAGGAGAGAAGGTGGTAGAAACAACAACAATGTTGCCCAAACCCAGTGTAATATTTACAAGAGAGTCTCTCATGTTAAAAAGGATTGTTGGTTCAAGGGAAAGCCCCAATATCACAATTGTAAGAAGTTTGGCCACATGCAAAAAGATTACCGACCTAAATCAAATGAGCAAGCTAATTACACCGAAGAGAAAAGTAGTGATGGAGGCACATTCTATGCATGTCAAGCGGCCGTTGAACAAAAGAATGATGTATGATATGTTGATAGTGGATGTAACAACCACATGACTGATGATGAGTCTATCTTTTGCAAGCTTGATACAACCAACACTACTCAAATCACTATGGGTAATGGTGTCGTTGTGAAATCAAAAGGAAAGAGCACAATTACCGTTGCTTCAAAGAAGGGTCGGATGTTGATTCATGAAGTGTTGTATGTCCCAGACTTGGCACAAAATCTACCAAGTGTCGAGCAACTTGTTGATCATGGCCATGCGGTGCATTTCGAAAGTGGTTTGTACAAAATATATGACAAGATTGAAAACAAAAGAGAATTGATGGCCAATATGAGAATGGAGAAAAATAGAAACTTCTCTCTTACTCTCAAGCCAGCCGGAAATGTTGCTTTAAAGGCAAGTGTTGAAGATTTGTCATGATTATGGCACAAATAGCCTGGACATGTAAATTTTGAAAGCTTGAAATTGTTGAGCAAGAAGAAGGTGGTATATAGCTTGCCAACTATTAAAGAAAAACATGATGTTTGTGAAGTATGTGCTCTTGGTAAAATACATCAAGACTCATTTCCAAACGAGAAAGCTTGGAGAGGCAAGGCACCATTGGAGCTCATTCATTCCGATGTGCGTGGTCCCATAAAGACACCTTCTCATGCCGATAATCGCTTCTTTATCACTTTTATTGATGATTATTCAAGAATGTGTTGGTTTTACTTCATGAGGCAAAAATCGGAGGTACTTTCTATCTTTAAGAAATTTCAAAAGATGGTTAAAAGACAAAGTGACCATCTTATCAAAAAATTGAAAAGTAATAGAGGTAGTGAATACAACTCCAAAGGAATTTGACAAATTTTGTGAATAAATTGACCTAGAAAGACAATTGATGGTGAGTTTTTCACCATAGCAAAATGGTGTTACTCAGAGGAAGAATAGAATAATCGAAGAAATGGCAAGAACAATGATGGAAGAGAAAAGTCTTCCATCAATTTTTTGGGCCGAATCAATCTATACCGCGGTCTACTTGTTAAACCGGTGTCCTACAAAGGCGGTGGAGAACAAACTCCATTTGAAACATGGTTGTAGGTCAGAAGCCATCGATAAATCATTTGAGAATTTTTGGCTCCATTTGCTATGCTCATGTTCCGAAAGAAATAAGGCACAAACTTGAAGAAAAAGGTGAGAAATGTATTTTTGTAGGTTATAGCTCCAAATCAAAAGGCTATAGGCTGTTTAGTTTGAAGAGAAATAAGGTGATAATAAGTCGGGATGTAATCTTTGATGAAAATGACAAGTGGGATTAGAAAGAAAAAAGTGTACAAAGTGTGCCTATGCAAATTCAAGAAAAAGTGCAAGAGTTACCAAGTGTCCAAGATAAGATCACTATGAACAAGAAGAGCAACCTCAATCTCCTCCAACAAATACAAGATCAAGTTCATCTACTCCACGCTTAACACCGGTAAGAATGAGAAATCTAATTGTATTCTATGCTACTTGTTTTTTTTTTGTTATAGAACTTGGATTTTTTGAGCAATAGGATAGAGAAGAACTTTGTAGAATTGAAATGGAGGAAGAGTTAAATATAATTGAGAAAACAATACTTGAGAATCAGTGGAGAAACCAAAAGAAAAGATGTGATCGGGCTTCAAGTGGATCTACAAAACCAAAACATATCCGATGGTTCCGCATAAAAATACAAAGAAAGAATAGTAGTGAAAGTGGTACTTACAACAAAACCGTGAGTTGATTATCAAGGGACATTTATGGCGGTTGCAAGGTATGAAACAATAAGGATGTTGATTGCATTAGCCGCTCACAAGGGATGAAAATTATACCAACTTGATGTGAAGTCCACATTCTTGAATGGAGTGCTAAAAGAAGTGTATGTTGAGCAACCGCAAGGTTTCGTGGTTAAAGATGAAGATAACAAAGTGTACAAGTTGAAGAAGGCCTTGTACTAGTTAAAACAAGCACCCCGTGTATGGTATAGCAAAATTGATGCATACTTCATCAACAATGGATTTAGAAGAAGCCCAAGTGAGCCAACACTCTACATCAAGTATGGCAAATCCGATATGCTCATTGTTTCTCTTTATGTTGATGATTTAATTTTTACCGGAAATGATGAGAAGATGATGCATGCATTCAAAGAGGAGATGATGAAGAAGTATGAGAAGAATGATTTGGGTTTGCTTCATTACTTCTTGGGCATTAAAATTAATCAAGGAAAAGATGGTGTGTTCATTTCTCAAGAAAATTATGCCCAATCTATTCTCTCTAAATCCAAGATGGAGAATTACAATCCGGTAACTACACCATTATTTGTGAATGAAAATTGATGAAAGAAGATGGAAGTGGTGATGCCGATGCCACACCTTATAGAAGTTTGGTTGGAAGTTTATTGTATCTTACTACTACAAGACCCTATTTTATGTATGTTTGGGGATTATTTTCTCTATTTATACATTGACCGAGCAAAATGCATTTTGGAGTTGCAAAGAGAGTGTTGCGGTACATTCAAGGTATTAAAAATTTTGAGCTAATATTTGAAACGAAGAAGAATGAGAAATTGGAGTTATTTGGGTTTTGTGGTAGTAATTGGGCCAGTAGTATGGATGACATGAAAAGCACATCCGGTTATGCATTTACACTCGGATCGGGTATATTCAAATGGGCATCAAAGAAACAAGGGAGAGTGGTGCATTCCTCCGCGGAAACTGAATATGTGTCAGCAAGTGAAGCTACAAAACAAATTATTTGGTTGAGAAAGATTCTTGAAGATACGGGGGAAAAGCAAGAAAAGACCACCATTCTATTTTATGACTACAAATCCGTCATAGCAATATCAAAGAATTATGTCTTCCATAGCCGCAAGAAGCATATCAACCTCAAGCATCATTACATTCGAGAAGCGGTATAAGATGATGAAATTCTCATCAAGCACATCAAGACTGAAAATCAAGTTGCGGATATCTTCACCAAAGCACTTTCAAGTGAGAAGTTTATCTATCTATCTAAGAGAACTATTGGATACGATATTCAAAAGCATTAAGAGGGAGTATTAAATTTAATACTTTTGTTAGAATGTAGATGTTTGAGTTAGTAGTGTGATGTAATGTTTTGAAATAGTGGGCTCTTGGTTAATATGTCTATTAGGCTTAGTTTAGAAGTACTTTGATGAGTTATTAATGTGTTGTTGATATTGGTTATGGCCCATGTGGTAACTATTCCGAGTTTAATATGTGTAACATGAAAATGGGAAAGAAAAAAAAGGAGAATGAAAACAAATGAGTCTTCTCATCTTCTCTCCTTTCCTCTTCCACCACCAACACTAATCCTAGAAACCAAAACCTTGGCTAAACAAAGGCCAACAGTTGAGCCCCTGGTTAACCGTAGCCGTTATTTCCCCAGTTACCCGATAGTCAGACCTATAAACCTGCCCCTGCGGTACGGTCCCTACCCGCAGATCAGGTACTCCCTACGACCCCGAGTTGAAAGCTTATTCCCGGTTTCTGCCCTTCGGTCAAAACGATTGATGTCCGAGGAGGCTCCCTGTCCATCCACCAGCACCCGACCTCCACTTGTTCTTCAGGTCGTCACCTCCGGCGCCTCTTCCTTCCCTTCCTTCAACGGCAACCTCCGTTGTCCTTCCTGGAGCTCTACCGTCACTGTGTAAAGCCGAGTTCCAATTGTGCACTTGACCTCTCAGGGATAGCGCCGGCCCCATCTGATTCTTATCATGGCGGTGACCACATCGGAGTAGAATCCTCCGTCAGAGTTCAAGTGGATTCATTCCCAGCTTGGTTTCAAATTCTAGCAAAAGTATCCTTTTCCCAATCGTAACTCGGAACACACAAACCCCCCTTATAACTTATCATTTATCCCCAGGCTTGACTCTTTCAAACTAGAAGAAAATATAGAGGGCTTCCTTACTTTGGCACACAATCCACTAAACTATGTAACAAAGAACCTTATTTGACAATCAAAGTTCAACATTTTACACTCAAAGTGGTGGTTGGGATGACCAGAATTTCAACAAAAAACTCTTACAAGGTTGATATAGGTGATTAACTTAGAATTTTGAGAAGGTGAGAACAGAGAATGTAACTTAAGTATCTCATTGAAAGTAATAAATTTAAGCTAATCGCATACCTTAAAAATACCTGTCGTAATAGATTTTGTACAGGATCATGTGAGGAAATTTCACCAAGTTTCTTCACAATATAAGCACATGTTGTGATGCTGGAGCATCAAAAAGGCTCAGTATTACCAATTTGCACATGAAATTTAAAAAATACTGCATAAAGAATTCATGCATTTGATGTCAAAACCAGAGTTATATTCATCCTAACATGCTGAGTGTCAATTGAATGAAATAGTTAAAGCATGGAAATTGATCATAAAAGAAACCACTTGATATACAAATAAGGAATTTGTTTCTTAGAGATGTTGAATTATGTAAATATAATAAAAGTGAAGTATAGGATGGGTAGCGACAAGTCCAAGCTTAAAATTATCTATTATATATCATACGCAATCACTAGTCCTTTCAAACAACATCCAACAATACTATCAAAAGAAAGAAAAATATTATGAATCTGAAAAATATAAGCAACATAATATTAGCTTCTGAATATACATAATATATATCATGATTTAGGTCACATGGATATTCATGGATATTCAGATGAGAGCCAAAGTTCTTGTACAAAGAAAGGGAAATCCGAAAACTTACCTGCCAAAACAAACTAAGAAGATTATCCATAACACTGCACTTATCCATGTTGATTCCTTGTAGACAACCCAGGCCTGAAATGATGCATAATATGATAAGAGCAGATGTTGTATATTAACAGAGATAAGAACAACAGGAAGTTGCCTTTGGTGATTCTTCACAAAAAATAGTACCCCAATCAAGAAGTACAAGATAATTGGCAGGGCTTTAATCTCTTGGCTTCAATTCCTTTTCCCTAAAAATAGGTCGTTAAATCATCTCATCTGAATCTCAACTTATACTAGTTTCCCCAGTGACAGAGATAGGAAACTGGATCTTTGACAGAATTGTATACGATACAGCACTTGAAGGCATAATGAACAGCACTTATGGATTGGAAAGAGTGAACTATTGCTTTCATTTTATAGATAAGGCATAAGAAAATAACATAAGATGGCAGGATTCAGCAACAATAACCACAAAAAAAGTTAGAAATCCATAACCATCTTGGTAAACACCACATGCAGTTCTTATTGCTGGATAAGTAAAGATGTTAAGATGAGCGAGAAAAGTCAGAAGACATACAGAAATAGCAAACCACGTTCACATAAAAATCAACCAGAGTAGCAACCATCCACCTAGAGAAAATCAATGAAAATTCATCCAGAATCAGACCAAAAACATCCCACAAAAAAAAAACATACCTTCATTTCATCAAACAACAAACAAGCAGCAATAACAGAATTCATAAACTCTTGATAAACGCTTCAATCTAAAAAAAGATCTCTACTTGATTAATTCCAAGAGTGGAAAGAAAACTCACGGGGTCAAGAGTTCACGACGGAAAGGAGAACCATCAGTGAAGATAGTGTAGACGAGGGTCACCACCATCAGGCAACCCAACACGGAGAACATCGTCTTGTAAGCCATCAGCGAAGAGCATCCCGCCATTGCCATCCGCTCAACAGCTCTACAAGAAAAACAGGACTTTTATTAAAGCCGGCAAGCAGAGCTTGTGGATTCACGAAGTACACGTCGAGAGAAATCTCCAATTGCATCTCAGTCGTTCTTTGTCCTCGTGATCAGTAGAACATGGTGTTTTGCGCATACCCCCTCATCTTTTTAGCAATTACATGCAAAACTCTCCAAAGCGTAATCCTGCATTGCAATTCACAAACAAAAGAAAATTTCTCTCTCCTAAGATTTGTACAGTTTATACAGTTTAGAACATTGAATGATGATTAACATATTTTGCTCAATTGTCACCAGTAGTCATTGCAAGAGCAAACACCATTCTCAAAATGGTGAAACCGTTTCATGTCTCTGACTACTATGCTGCGACAATAGATCTTGGAAATAAATTTTAATGAAGAGTGACAATCTGGGCACACACGCAAATTCTTCATGATACGCAAAATTGTCCCTGGCCTTGTGCTAATCAAGCCAAAGGCAACAGCTTTCTTCTCACTGTGATAGTTGAGAAAGTTATCTTTCTCTTCCTTGTCAATGTTAAGCAACACTTGTGAAGAATTCGGCTCGTATCCTGCTGCCTGTAACTTGGTAGTAATCTCCTCCAGCATAGCATAAATCTCCGAGGCTCTTGGATGTTGATCATCTTCAGTAACAAATTCATGGATTGCTCCATCCACAGTCATCCAACTGCAACCAAGATCTTTCTGAATGTCTAATTCTTTCACCAATAGTCTTATTTCAGCAACCAGCTCCGAATCACCTAAAGAAGCAAACATATTTGATATGAGAAGGTAGCTTGCTTCATCACAAGGAGCAAGCTTTATGAGACTCTTTGCTGCCCGTATTCCCATCTCAACATCACCATGGATCTTGCATGCTGCAAGCAATGCTTTAAGGATTGCATCATTTGGCTTCATAGGCAAGCTCATCACAATTTCCTCAGCCTCGTCCAGTAATCCAGCACGACCTAGCATATCCACCATGCAGGCATAATGTTCACTACCAGGATTCAAACCGTAAAATTTTGTCATGCGAGCAAAATAAGCACGCCCGTGATCCACCAATCCTAAATGACCACATGAGTCCAATACAGCAATGAAAACCACAGCAGTAGGGGTTAGTCCAGTCTGCTCCATCATGGAGAAATAGTCAATCGTCTCTTTGGCACGGCCATGCATTGCTAGACCTCCAATCAAAGAACTCCAAGTGATTGGATTGTTCTTGGGCAGACCTTCGAAAAGCTCAAGTGCCTTATCAATGTTCCCGCATTTAGAGTACATATCAACTAAGGCTGATCCAAGAACATCATCTACTACTATCTTGTTCTTCTCCACATATAAATGAACCCATTCACCCAAATCAAGTGCACCAAGCCGAGCAATTGCCGGAAGGACACTAACCAAAGTCACATAATTGGGCAACATACCCACTACCAGCATTTGCCGGAAGACATCCATCGATTCCTGGAACAATCCAATCTGCGCATACCTCGATATGACAGCATTCCATGAAATCACAGACCTTGTAGACATTTCATCGAAAACCTGCCTGGCATGCGCAACCATCCCAAGTCCAAAGTACCCCTCAATCAAAACATTCTGAAGAACTACACCTACCTCGGCCTCAGAGGACACTGAGCTCGACTGAACTAAAAGCAAGCATCTTCTATGCGCTCACACATAGCATACATCCTTACCAGATTACTGAGCACGAAACCATCGGATACCAAACCAATCTTTGCAAACAAATCCATGCATTTGTTTCCCTTCCTCTAGACTACCACCTGAGCGCAAGCTTTCAACAAGGAAGGAAAAGTGTACCGATTAGGATGAACAGCCGCATCGTTAAGCATTTGAAGAAACATTGACACAGCTTGCAGCGGTTCAAACTCGCTCTCGGAGAAGGCGCGGATGAGGGTGTTCCACGAGAAGAGATTTGGTTCACGCATTTCATCGAACACCAAGCGGGCGTACCGGAGGTCACGATCGTCCGAGAGTGCAGCATAGCGGAGGACCTCTGCGGCCACGAGGGGATCTCGGATTAGGCCGGTCTTGATGGCTTTGGCATGGAACTGGTGCAAATCTCTCATGGTTTTGCAGGTTTTCAAGGATGAGATGATTGAAGGAGGCCATGGAGACCGAGGGAGAGAAGGGACAAGAGTTGGAAGGAATGGTGATGAAGAAACTTGGAGCGCTTGTGAGTTCGAAACTGGAAGCATATTTTGGCGGGCTTTGAGAAGGCATTAACCACCTTCATAAAATAAATTATTGAAATAAATCTCAAAAAAAATAAAAAAGTTGATATTTATAAATTACAGGTGTAATATCTAAATTAGTCCCTCTATTATATCGAATTGACCATTTTGGTCCCTCTGTTATAATTTTAGCCCGTGAGTCTCTCTATTTTCACTACTATTGAGAAATGTAAGTCCCTAGGTATATTTAAAGGCATATTTAGCCCCTAAATTTGATTAAAAAAAAGGGACTAATATTTCTCAATCGTGAAAATAGAGAACTTCTAGAGCTCAAATTATAATAGAGTGGCCGAAAGGGCCGATTCGGTATAATATAGGGACTAATTTGAGTATTAGACCTAAATTATAATATCATTTTTTTTTCCGATTGTTATTTTTTAATTATCAAAATGCACAAATATATATATATATATATATATATATATATATATATATATATAGCATTTTTATTATGGCCATTTTAGTCTATTTTTTAGAAAAATATATATATTCTTTTTAAATATTCGAATCATCTTATTTGTCAAAATGATCATAGGGTTACCTAACCAGCAAAATTAACTGGAATGAAAACTAATAAATTATAATTTTTTAGAGATTTTAGTTAAAAAAATATATTTTTTTACAAATTTTAGGTGTTTAAAGTTATTTTGTTCGGCAAGAGATTTTGGAAAAACAACTTGTTGATGCTCAAAACCGGAGGATTCTCAGGATACGCACTCTCGAGAGATCAACTAAGAGAGAAAGTTGAAGATGTTGGAATGTTGGGGGTTGATGAAATAGGAAAATAGCTTAAGCTAAACGACGACTCCGGGGGAGCCACCATTTTGAGAGGCAGTGGGCATCTGACCAGTGATTCCTTAGTCCCTGCAAAAGAAGTTCAAGGAGTTCTCCCTGAACTCTTCGACAATCAAGTCTGTAGAGATAGACAGAGGAAAAGAAAGGAATCAGGGAGAAGAGTTTCAATGAGGAGAATAGAAAGTAGGGTTTGAGGAGAAGAAGAGAAGGAGAGGGTTGAGGTTGAAGGTGAACTTTCCCTAAGGTTCAGGACAAGAGTTTTGTCTAAGGTCCCCCTTGGCCTTAATTTCTGCCTCTTATACATCCTATCAGGATATCAGGCCACTCACACTTCCTATATAAGAGAATCTCCATGTGACTCACCGAATGATGGCAAATCAATTAGGAGCATTCCACTACCTCAAAACTCCATGATCATATGTACGGTCGAATTTTTTTCCCCATAAACAACTTAAGCCATTTTGATCCACATACACCGAAAACTGACGCAACCCAAGGAGCTCATAATAGAAGATGATATGTTTTTATTAATTTTTATAAAAAATTATTATTATTTTTCATTCTAGGGTTTAATCAACATAGAGATCATTTTGATAAATAAAATGATTTGAAGATTAAAAAATATATACTAAATAATAACCTTCATTATTATTGTCAATTCAATGTAGTTATGTGAATATAAAATTTATTTTAACCTCCAAGGACGAAAGGTGAAAGCGGAGGGTGAGGATAGAAGCTTCTGTGGCCTCTGACTCGCCACAACGTAGCATCGAAATGAGCGGTTCTATGGCACCGAAGAACTGTCGCGGGTGCTTCGTCGACGTTTTTATGAGCCGCCGGATCTCCCTAGCCGACCCTATCCATTGGTCTACATCCTCCAAGAACATCCCTTTTATGATTCCCTCCATTGTTGGCATCCCAGCCACTGAACCCTCGCCGGAGCCACCTATCACTCTGGCACAACTGAATTTTGACGGATTTTGACCATATTACACAGCCGCCATTGGATTTTGATCCAACAGCTAATCTAGAGAAGTCCCTAGATCGTCCCAAGATGACGAATCCACTATATATATATATATATATAGCACCAGACCCGAACCAAAATCAATTTGAAGTTGGTTACAGTTGACCCGGTTAGTTGGGCGCAGCGCAGCATGAGCATCAACATCAAGGTGACAGCTCCCCGCCTTTTAAATGCCTCGCTGCGCTGGCGCGTACAACTCCGTCGTCGCTAATGAAAACGGAAGCCTCGAGATTTCCCAAGTAACAAAAGGGCCCCATTGAATCAAACAATCTCAATCAGCGCATTTCTCCGCCATGTCCTCTCGCCGGAGGACCTTGCTCAAGGTCATCGTTCTCGGCGACAGCGGGTTCGATTTCCCTCTCCTCTTCTCTCACTACCCCACTTGATTTGGATCATTTGTTTCCATGGATTTGGATTTGGATTTCTCTCACGGTTTGGTTTTGGATTTGATCTGCAGGGTGGGGAAGACGTCGCTGATGAATCAGTATCCTTGATGGTCTAATTTGGCTCTCTTTTGGTTTCTTGATTGTTGTCTGTTGGATGGGAATCGCTGTTTGTGTTTTTGTCTCTACTTTTATCGATCTGGCTAGGGTTTGTCACTGTATCATGCTTGCAGTTAAACTGTTTGATTTAATGCATGGTTATCATTCTGCCATCTGTTTGGATGCTTTTGATGAAATCTTGTGCTGGTTTATTGGTATTTGGTGGGCTTTGCTTACGCTCCAGTAAATTCCAGGAAAAAAGAATGGAAAATGATGGAAGAATAGGAAGAGAAATTGTTTTTCAATGAATTTAGTTTTTCTTTCTTTTTTTTTTTTTTTAACTCACCCAAACACAATAAATCAACTCAATGCAAATGCATGCTTTGTGCCAAGAATGAGTACATTATTCTTTGATGCAGTCTATCTATTTGTAGATGAATATTGACAGGGTATTTGAAAACACTTTAGAACAATTTATATAAATTGATGTTCCTTTGACCCTTTTGCATCAAGATTTGCATTTATTGTGTATATATAGTTTGTCTGGGCTTGCCTTTGCTAAACTGGCTTGCTCATTCATCATGGTTTTGTTTTTCTTATATTGCTTTTATTGGGAAAGATACTTTGCCTTTGAAAGATTTTAGCATACCTAATCTCGTGCTAGTTTAATTCGTCCACAGACTGCTTATGGCATCATCTCCAGTTTTATGAACTCATTGCTTGTGGAGCTTTGGGGTTAGGAAATATAGGAAATCATGATTCCTTAAATTGCAACCACTGGTTTCTCCCAATATTTTGACTTCTCTGATGTAATAAGGACTCAGTTACCTTGATCATAAGGACATCTAATAATTGCTTATTTGATTTTCTATCAGATTCATTAATGAGACCTCTCATTGTGATGCCTCAGTTTAAGGGGTCTGTCATAATGCACAATCTTTGGTCGAACCCATGGCAGTCTATCTAGTTGTAGCACCATTGAAAACCTTAGCTTAAAGAGATTTGTTGACTGTGAACTATCTTGTCCTGGCAAACAAAATGTCTTGCCCTGATGTGGTCTCTGTGAAATTATGTAACACATGTAGGATGCATATATCTGGCTCGAATATTTTAGCCTTTTTTTATAATCTGTCATTTAGTGGCTGCATTTGTATACACTGGCTTTATTAGCTCCAGAATAAAGTGCACTTGCTCCCTGAACTCGAAAGTTAGTTTGAAAAATTCCGTCAATCTCTTTATTTTGGGTCATTAACACAAATTTAGATATGTACACAAGAAGTTCAGCCAGCAGTACAAAGCTACCATTGGCGCTGATTTTGTTACAAAGGAAATTCAGATTGAGGATAGGCTTGTAACCTTACAGGTTAGTCAATTCTATTTTAACTAATCTGGTATCTGAATTAACATTATTTTTTTTTCTTTGGGTCCGACCCATTACTGGACCTCATGCATAGCGGGAGCTTTGTAGCACCGGATTGCCCTTTTTTTGTAAAATTTACTTGCTAATCCTCGGCTGTTGTTTAAGCAGATATGGGATACAGCTGGCCAGGAAAGATTTCAGAGTCTTGGCGTTGCCTTCTATAGGGGTGCTGATTGCTGCATCCTAGTTTATGATGTTAATGTGCGCAAGTCATTTGACACACTTGACAACTGGCATGAAGAATTTCTCAATCAGGTCCATGCCTTCTCCTTTGTTTTTTTATTTTAAATAACTTCATTCTAGTACCTATTTACTTTCATATCTTTCTTTCACCCTCTGGTAGTTCATTAGCAGAAGTAAAAAATTAACATGTATAGTTATTAAGCAGAAGTAAAACGATTACTTGTCTCATTTTCTCCATGTTTGCTTGGGGACACAATTCCCCATAAAAAAGTTTTTTCCGCCAATACCTTTAATTAAGATTTTAAAATATAACCCACCAATACGTAAAAGACACATCACTATCTTATCATTAATATCTTTGGTTTAAAAATTTCCTCCAAAAAAATTCGAAAAATTTCAAAACTTATTCCTATCCCCAAGTGGAATAACCCCCAATCAAACACAACCGTGGTACAATGAATCAAAACTCTATCCAAAAAGAACATAGGAAACATAGATGTTTAAAGCCCTGGTTGGGATTCTCCAGTTTTGGTTTTTCTCCTTGTAGATTATCAGCACTGGTTTCTCCTGTTAGGTTGCATGTACTTTGTTGGATGATTTTAGATTTCATGATTTTGGCATTAAGATTTGTTTGGGTTAAGAATGCATGAGAAATTTGGGATACTGAAAAGAAAGCTTCTCTAGTCCTGTGAGGGAATGACAGTTGGGCTCTAGTTTTGAACATGTCCTCTCAAATGAGTCTTAACTTTATAGGAATATGGTGAAAGTGAAGTCTTGGTAGAAATAGATAGTTGGCCATATGTAGTAGACTTTTTGAGAAGAAAAAAGTGTAAGTTTCAACATTAGATGAATGTTTTGATGAATATAGACTGATTTTGTAAATGTTTCGGTTTGAAGCTTGTCATACTTCAGCAATTAAGGATTTAATGACACAAGTTGGGAAAAGTTGTTATCCAATTTTTAAGATATTCAACAACTGGAGCTTAAATCTACATGAATAATAACAAGTGCTAATATGTTCCTTGATTTCTGCATAAATCTCTATCTGGGAATTACTCATGGTCTTTCCAATCTTATAACATAGTGGAAGGAACCACTCTTTGGAGCTTGCATGTACATTAATAGCACCAAATAATATTTTTCTTCTGCAAATAACAAACTACTTCAAATAGTTCTTGCCTTCTGATTTATGGTTCTATAGCTTGATCCTTGAGGATAAGTTGTAGAAGTTGTTGGTTTAGGTTGCAGCCTAGGTCCTTGTGTTCATCTCATTTGATTCCTATTATCTATTCTCAGTTTTCAAATTTTATTGGTTAGCAAATGGCTGGAATGACTTATAATTAAAAGAGATGAACCTAAATCTATGCTTGCCAGTTGATCATCATTAACCTATTAATTTATATTGTAGTCTTTCTGGATGAGTAATGTGGTCTCTAAGATTTACAGTACCATGTAAGTATCCTGCTTGTGCTGGTTAACACTCCCAATTCTCCTCCTAGTTTTCTTGAAGTAGAATGTCATTTGGGTTAAAGAAACACAATGCTTCTATCCTGAAGCAAGATCTTCTAATGTAAGTCATACACAAGTAGTTCTTTCTATTATTTTTCTTAGTATATGGACATTCTCGTTATGCCCATTTCAATATATGCAAAAGCATTGGTTAATTGATCAAATTATTTCCTGTAGGTTACCATTATAATATGAGATACAGTATCCCTTCTTTTCTGTTTGCTTTCTATTCTTCTAAACTTTTGTCTAATTGTTTCTTGAGTGTTTTGACTAATGTAAAACTGTTCTTATAGAAACAGCCTCTGTACTGATTCTTTGGTTATTACGCCTTGCATTCCATGGAATTGCAGGCTAGTCCAACTGATCCCAAGACATTTCCCTTTATTCTTCTTGGGAACAAGGTTGACATAGATGGTGGGAACAGTAGAGTGGTGAGAAACTATAACTACCTTGGCTTTTTTGCCTTTATTACCATTCATTTAGATATAACTTTTATGACCTCACAGGTTTCTGCAAAAAAAGCAATGGAGTGGTGTGCTTCAAAGGGCAATTTTCCATACTTTGAAACTTCAGCTAAAGAAGATTACAATGTTGATGCTGCTTTCCTTCACATTGCTAAACTTGCTTTAGCTAATGATCATGAACAGGATATGTAAGTTGTTCTGGTTTGGTATTTTTTCTCTGTTTCTTGACTGGACTATTTACCATTCATCTAGCAATTACCTGCTTCCAGTTTTGCCTGACGGGCAAACTTGTGGTTTTTTCATGCAAATGCATCTCGGTTGTTCCCAACTATCAAAAGTAGTAGGGAGCATTTACCACTCACCAAGAACCCAGTTATTGAAATTCTCCATCCATCGTCCTCAGTCTCATGTTCAACCACTGGATTGGCTTGTTAAACCATTACAAGTTCTATTTGTCACATGCACTTGTTATCAGTTCCCATTACTCAAATGACCGCCAAATTATGCAGCTTTTCATATGCTTTTAGTTTTATCTAACATATATGGGCCCTAGTATATACTTACAACTAGCAAATTTTACTGAAAATTCTCTTTCCATGCACACTACAAGATAGCATAGATTTATTGCTTTGATCTTCCTGATGCAGAGAACTTGTATACAGCCACATCAGGATTTAACTGTTGATGTGCAAAATAAAATTAGTTCCATTATTTTGGGCATGAATTTTGGCTGAATTGACAATCTTTTCCTGTAAATACCATCAAGCTAAAACTTTGTTTGCTTTTACAGTCACTAAGGTGTTCTTTATATCTTAATATCTTTATACTGACCCAATACATATTATAAATGCTCGACTAAGATGAACTTTGATTTGCAGATATTTCCAGAACATCCCAGATCCTGTTCCTGAATCTGATGGGGGGAGAGGAGGATGTGCCTGTTAATGTCAGCTTCTCTCTTTAGGTTTTATCCCTCTCTCATGATCTTGGCAAATTTTCCCCACGAGTTACTACATGTAGAATGTTAACTAATCAAGATCAGCTACGTGTTTTTGTAGTAGTTGGACTACATCCTATCTCTCCACTTTTATTTTGTTCATGCATTTTTGGGCATTCTGGATTCATTGCTTGCTTAAATACATGATTGATGTTTCTTTTTCTGCTAGCAAATAATGTTTCTTTATTTTAGAAAAGCGAATCATCGCTGCAAACATAAAATTTCTTATTTTCTCCTTTAAGTAGTTCAAGAAAAAAAGTGGCTTTCTTGGATTGCATTGTCATAGTTTATTGTGAGTGCTCATCTCAAGGTGCATTGATTGGGGATAAACATGACCCCCATAACCATAACTCCAAAACACATGGCAGGCTACAAACAAGAGACATGTATGGTCTAACATCATGCTGGCAATATTAAAAATGTTTGTGCATGAGTCACCAGTGAACAATTGTTTGTCTATAATGACCGGAAAAGATCTTTCACTTTCTTTAGTTATTATTCTGGTAGATAAGCATTTTTCATGTTTATTCTTGATGTCATCTTAGACCAGCACTGCTTGCCATCACTCTCATCAAGGTTTATAAAATCTGATCCACTTTTATTCTAGATTAGTTTCTATATTCCAATTACTTGGATTTAGGAATTTAGATAGAGATGGAAAAAAGAAGGGTTGACTGGTCCTCCATGTTGAACAAGTTCACTGTTTTCAATTGGCAAGGCACCAAACTCATCCTTATGTCATACCATATCTTAATGTTTAGTTACTTTGTTCCTTGTTCATATCTTGTTTTTCCCCCTTATTTTATCTTAATTTGCTGTCTATAAATATTTTGCTATCATGTAAAGTAGAATGAATTCTTTTAGGCTCATGTTAGTAGTCTTTTCCTAGAAGAGATTTGATTAAAATGAAATACTATGACTTAAGATCTTATCAAGCCGGTTAAAGGGAGATGTACATAGAATAATACAGTGACTTGTGATAGATGAATTGAAGCATATGGTGGTGATTTGCTTGAAAAGAAGCACCTCAGGATCAATTCAAAGAAACCCCTGTGTGAAGTAACATGTCCCTATCTAACATTGATAGATCTCCCCAGTTGTCTAGCAAGAACCAACGTGATTCATGTCCTTTTTGATCTTTCACCAGATAATGTGAACATTTAGGGCTGGTGGTCCTCTATTCATCTCCACATCTCAGAATATCATCTTTTTTCTTTTTTTCTTTTTTTTAATCTTATATATATCTTTTTTTTTTTTGATAAAAATGGATAAACCACATTCTTTTATTTAAATAGAAGACGGTTACATAAAAAGAATCCTTGCTGGATTCAGTACAAGGAGAGGTTGTCTCTCTCAGAATTCCCAAGTATCTCTGGTACCGATTAGAAGTTCCTTAATCTTATATTTTAGGAATTCACTATGGCAAGACCTAATGCACATGACATGTACCCATGTAAAATAACTGAACTGCCTAAATAAGCTGAAGGACTAAAATGTGTTTGCACCTATATAGACCCTTATAAATGCTATACTTATTGTATATATACCCTCTTCAATGATCGATCTCATGAGGATGATGATCAAGACGTATTCGGATAAGGTTTAGCTTTCGTACCCTTATCATCTATCGTTCCGCATATCATTGATGAATACAATGTGGATGTGAGCAAGTAGAAATTTTTTCGATATTGTCTATATGCAATTCATCTTAGTTTTTTTCCATAATGTCTATATACAATTCATCTACAACCGAAGACTTGTTATGCCATTAAATTGATGTTGATGGCTTGTACTTAAGTATATTATCACAAAATTGATATTCAGATCGTGAGCAATTTTTGGTTTGTTTATTTATTTTATGTTGAAATGGAAGTTCTTGAATGAAAACAAATATAACTTGTTATGAAGTCAAGCCTACTGTTTGTCAGAGTTGAACCATTGGTCTATCTTAGAAAAATTCAAGAATATGATGGGTGTATAGCTCAACAATTTTATTAAAAATAAATCAATTATTCTTATTTTTAGTTTTTTAAGAAATGTGGAAGGATGACAATTATATTAATATTATTAAGTATTCATAATTTGCAATAAGAAAAGTTTCTAAAGGTCAACAATGGCAGTATAGAAAACTTCAGATTGTTTTGTTTTTTAAATGCTTACATCTATACCTTCTTGTTGGGTTTGATTGTTATGTTTAATCTATTTCTATTCTTTACCTATTTTTTATTTTTTTTTTAAAACTGAAATCCCATTCATCTATTATCAATTATTATTTTTAATTATTTTTTTAGTTATGCCATTTACCAAGATGTCACATAAATTACATAAATTACAAATATAATATGTGAATAATAGCTGCAACGCAGCAAGCCAGGAACTGTATGCAAACATGGTAATAAAGTTTATATTGAAATATACTAATATTTATTTTTTTTCATATATCTAACTTGTAGACACTTGATAATATTTAGCCTATGATATCATTGAAGATGTCCTTTACATTTTATGATCTGTTTTTTTTATTATTTATTTATTTTAAGATCTTCGTCCTATTGTCATCTGTCAACTTTTCAACCACTTCTTATAACTGTATTATGTATGTATTGTCTTTGTCTGATGTGTTGTTTTCAACTCCTGCTTGTTAGTAGTTTAAAATTTTTCTTTTTAATTAATTAATTAGTAGTAGTAGTAGTAAGCATAATTCTAGCGTTACATAAGTTTTATAGCATATTCCCTAGGAGGGTTTTAGGAGGGTTCCATGCAATAATCATCATGTTGGTTCGCCCTCATTGGTTATTATTCACTCCATAGGGTTGTGTTTAGGTCGGGGTCTTGTCTTCCTCGAAGTCTATATTCGACATGTTATTGTTGTTCCTCTTCTTCTTCTTTTGTGAACTTCAGACTTTATTTGACAATTAATTCCACAAATAGCAGTTTCAACCTTTTAGAGTTGTGAACTGCATCAAACCTGGAAAGTTCACGAAAATCAATAACACGAATAAGTTTTTTGAAAACAAAATGTTTATCTTGAAAACATATCCTATTTCTTTCTATTCATACTTCCAAATTCAATTAGAGGGAAACATCTCTTTTTTAATTCAAATATATATATATTTTTTTTGAAAAAGTGGATAAACGACATTAGTTTATTATAAATGGTAGAAAAGACAGTTCCGGCCATCAGTCTTTCGGTTACAAGAGGTTCCTAGGTGAACCAGACAGATACCGATATTCCCCTGAATTCCCGGTGGGCCGAATCCCGTTCAACCCCCGTACGTCCCTAAGTGTCTTGGTCCTCATCCTGGCTCCACCTCCTCGACGGCCATGTCCTCGAAATCCGCATCCGGTGGTCTGCGTGGCCGATCCTCCCTAGAGAGTGCGATGCTTTGCTTAATCATGGTGATCATGTCGTGGAGTTGGTTTCTCTTGGTATCGCTTGTAGCGTCGACCCATGATAGGTAAAGAAAATCAATGTGGCGGATTAGCTTCATGTAAACACGGTGTTTATCTTGGAAACACCGCCTATTCCTTTCCAGCCAGATACTCCATGTGACGGCCATGATGAGCAGGTTCCAACCCTTACGGATGGTTTAATTCAAATATGACATTGAACTATTTGCCTCATATTCAAAATTACCATGTGGTCTTTAACGATCCAAACTGGAGGTAGCATCAAAGATAGTCTGATGAGGGTGATGAGGCCTCGACTTCATTGTGGACACACAAGGATAGTCTGATGAGGGTAACGAGGCCTTCGAAGACGATGCGGTGGCCAATCACGGAGACACCAGAAGATCTACCTACTCATATAGGGAATTTGTACCATTTTTTTTTTTTTTTGATAAAGTGGATGAACCACATTCTTTTATTGATAGTGATAAATTGGGTTACAGATTTACGGGGTCCCTGTTGGGACCGGGGTTTACAAATGGGGTGTAGGAGTCGGTTGGCTTGACACATGCCGACCTCGGCATCTTCAAAGTCACAGATCACGGGGCCTGCCGCCCTTGGATGTCCTGTGTAAGGGAGAGACTGTGTCTGATGAAGCCGGCCATGGGTTGTAATTGGTGCTGTTGGGTTGCCTGTGCGCTGTCGACCCATGCAAGGAAGAGGGAGTCGATGTGTCCGATGAGTCGCCTACAAACGCGTTGTTTGTCGTTGAAGCATCTCAGGTTCCTTTCCAGCCATAGGTTCCAAAGGACGGCCAACGTCAGCAGGTACCACCCTTTTCGTAGGTCTAGCTGCAGGTTCTGCCCCAATGATGCTCGTTCCCAAAGATCTTGTATCTTGTTGGGTAGACGAGTCCCCAGGAGTGATGTGTAGTGAGACCAGACTTCTGCTGAGAAAGGACATTGGAACAATAAGTGGTCGTTGGTTTCCTCGTGGGTGTTGCATAGGTAGCAGGCTCTTCGTTCCCCCTGCCAATTTCTTCTTGTAAGGTTTTGTAGCGTGGGGAGTTTGTCTTCCCGTGCTAACCAAGCGAAGAGTTTGACTTTTAGGGGAGCAGGTTGCTTCCAGAATGGTGGGGGAAGAGTGCTCCTCGTTCCGCCCAAATTAGAAAGTAATAGAGAGACTTAACGGAAAAATCCTGGGATGGGGTGAGTCTCCAGTGTCGGGTGTCCGCCGTGGTGGTGTCTCCATGGTCTAAATGCTGTTGTAGCATTTGCCATGTCTCCGATGCCCCTTGTGACAGTGGCCCTGGTTTCAGAAGTGGTAAACCTCTTGCCTGAAATTGTCGTGCCTCAGGGATCGTAATCCCCATCTTTGTCCATAGCATCTGGAATTCTGGGTTCCGCCTGGAGGGGTTATGGTCGTGTATCCAGTTATCGAGCCACACTCTGGTTGTGTCTCCCTGTCCTGGGGTTACTATCACATTCGCTAGGACTATATCCCGTTGTTGTGCGAGGCTTTTCCAGAAGAAAGACGATCGGTTTGGTGTTGGTTTGAAGGGATTGACTTGCGCATTTCTGAAGTATGCTTGTGTGATGATTTTACCGCTAATCCCTGCCTTTCCGTTGAGGAGCCGCCACCACCATTTTCCTAGTAGGGCTTCGTTGAAAGCCTTCATGTTGATAATGCCCCATCCTCCTAAATCTTTCGGTCTTGTAAGGTTGTCCCATCTGACCATTCGGTAGGCTTTGGAGTTTGGGTCGGTTCCTCTCCATAGGAAGTTTCTTCGGAGGCCCTCAATGCGTCGTATCACCCATTGTGGGAGCTTGTACATTGACATCCAATGAGTTGGGATTGCCGATAGAACCGAGTTGATTAGGGTGACCCGCCCCCCCATGGACATCAGACGGCCTTTCCATGAAGCGAGCTTCTTTTGTATCTTTAGGATCAGTGCTTCCCAGTCCATTTTACGGGTGCAAGCACCGCTAATGGGATGCCCAGGTAGGTGATCGGAAGGGGACTTAGCTGGCATCCCATTATCGTGGCCAGAAAGTTTGCCTCCGTTTCCGGCATTTTAATTGGTATGATTGCGCTTTTGTTGTAGTTGATTTTTAGTCCCGAGAGTCCTTCGAAGAGGTGGAAGATGAGCTTTAAAGTGGTGAAGTCCCTTGGCTTCCCGAAGCTGAACATCAGGAGGTCGTCCGCATAGAGGAGGGCTGATATTTTTTCTCCTCGTGTCGCTCTTATGCTGAAACCCTCGAAGATATTCTCTCGCATGGCATGTTTCACCATAGTGGTGAACACGTCCGTTGCAAGGATAAATAAAAGTGGTGAGAGAGGATCGCCCTGTCGCAGACCCTTCGATGTCTGATATATCCCGTTGGTGCTCCATTGATGAGGAAATTGGATTTTGAGAAGTGGAGGATCTTTGTGATCCATCCGATCCATCGCTGTCCAAAGCCCCTTGTTTGTAGTACCTCAATAAGAAAGTCCCAGTCCACTGTGTCGAAGGCCTTCTCGAAGTCGACCTTCATTAGAGCCCCACGCTTCATTTTCATACTGAAAATAGTTTCTTCTGCCGCTACAATGCTGTCTTGGATGCATCTCCCTTTAATGAAGGCGGTCTGATTTTCGTTGACCAGATCGGGAATAACGCTCTGGAGCCTGTTCGCAAGTACCTTGGTGATGATTTTGATTGAGCAGTTGAGCAGGCTTATGGGGCGATAATCCTTGATTGAGGACGCGTCTCCATGTTTGGGAATTAGGATGATGTGTGCCCAGTTCAGCCTTTCCAGGTCCGCGGTTCCTTGGTGTAGTTCGTGGAAGGATTTTAGTATTTCATCTTTTGTGAAGTGCCGTACTTGGTAAAGGTCATTGGAAAGCCATCGGGTCCCGCTGCCTTATCCGGGTTGAGTTCTTTGATGGCGACGAGGATTTCTTGTTCGGTGAAGGGATTGTCAAGATGTGATAGGTCGGTAGGGGGTGGTTCGGTGAACATTCACGTAGAGTCCATGCGGTATCTGTGATGTCTTTTGTTTCCGAAAAGCGCCGAAAAGTGTGTTGAGACTGCTTTCGCTATATCTGATTGATTGCACAGTTGTTGGTCATCCACTGAAAGTTGATGTATCCAATTTTTGTTTCTTCTCTGGTTCGCAATGGAGTGGAAGAATTTTGTATTCTTGTCCCCCTCCTTGAGCCAGGTTATCCTTGAGCATTGTCTCCAGTGTTCTTCCTCTTGTCGGATCAGATTGTCGTATTCATTCCTGTTGGCTTGGAGGGATTCTTCTTCTGAAGTGGAGAGCTGACACTGTTCTCCTTTGGTGTCGAGTTCCTCTATTCTGGCTTGGAGTTCTTCCTTTCTTTGGTGCTGTATTCGTAGGTTCTCTTTGTTCCATTCTTTCAGTCTTTTCCGCAGTAGGGTTAGTTTCTTGGACCACATGTATGCTCCAGATCCTTCAAAGTCATTGAGTTGCCACCATTGGTTTACCATGCTCCAAAAACCTTCGACTTTTCCCCATCCTCTATTGAAGCGGAAAGGGAAGTGCTTTGGTACGTGCCTTCCACATTCCAGAGCTATGGGTACATGGTCTGACCGGATTCTAGGAAGTGCGGTTTGCCACATGCATGGATGTACCGCCATCCATTCCGGGGAAAGCAGAAACCTATCCAAACGGATCATGGTAGGCGAGTGTCTTCCATTAGACCAAGTATATTTTCTTCCGGATAAGGGTGGGTCGAAAAGTTCTAGATCCGTAATGACATCGTTGAAATTGCGTTGGTCTTGTGTGTCCCTGTTATCGGTATTCCTATCCGATTGGTCCCTTGTGGAATTGAAGTCTCCCCCGAGTAGCCACGGACCTTGCCATCTTTGGCGTATGGATCTCAGCTCATCCCAAAAATCCCTTTTACGGTCTCGATCGCAGGGTCCATATACCGAGGTGATCATCCATTTACTTCGATCTTCCTTGTTTTCCAGGATTACTGTGATAGAGAAGTTATCCGTGTACTCGGCGATAAGGCTGAAGGCTGTTGCACTCCAACCAATGCAGATACCTCCCCGTGTGTTGTCTGCAGGCAGTATCAACCGTTCTGAGTAAAAGTTTCCTCCGATTGAGCTCCATATGCGGTTATTAATGGTTTGGAGCTTTGTTTCTTGAAAACAGAAAATGTCGGCTTTGTGGTTTGTGATAAAATCCCGTACTAGGAAACGCTTTTTTCGCTTTCCCAGGCCTCTGACGTTCCATGAGATTACTTTCATAAGTAAACTACAAAATGGTAGGCTTTGTACCATTTTCAATATTGCGCCTATGTATTTCTACCCGAGTCAGTTATCCTGAAGTTGTAACGAACTTATCTTAATATTTTTTTTTTTTTTTTTTTTTGAACTAAGGGGATAAACCCCATTATAGATTCAAGATAGGACATGCGCACGAATCGGACTATCACGGGTTTCACTCCAGGGCACGACTTGACCGCCCGCGGGATACACTGAGTGCAGACCGCCCGCAGAGGTCAGACCGCCCCTTCTTTACTGCCCGTGACTACCAATCCCACACAGAGTGAACTGTGTGCATGGGGGCCACAACCCACTGGGCGACCCCCACAATACGCATTCACTCCGTCTCAGAGGAGAATCGAACCGTGGTTGGATTCTCGTGAGCGGAGGACCTTGCCGCTCGGCCAAGAGGCCTTTGGCCTTATCTTAATATTAAATAACACAATTTATTCATCTTATTCAAAAAAAAAAAAAATCAAAATCAAAATCAAAATTACCATGCATTTGAAATTTAGATGATTGATTTGCAAATTCAATTTGAGGGATACACACTTAATTTATAGTTAGGTCTACCATTGAATGAAGGTTTGAGTGTCACACGTCTTGCTTACTTGTAAACAGCAAACTTATAATGTTTGGTATTCAATTAAATATCTTAATCAAGCTTCATTAAAGGTAGCTTAGGACTTTTTCCCCTCTTTAATATATTTTATGATTCATTCACTACTTCACAAGCAATTTATTAGTCAAAAATTTGGATTATATGAAGTTCCATCAATAAATTTAATAAAACATTTTGGTTGTTTTCATTCCGTGCAAAGTTCCGTTCATGAACCTAAAATTTCAATTTTAAAGCAACAGAAGTCAACAAACCACATCAAAAACTCAAAGGAAAAAAATTATCATATGAAAAACCTTTTAGGCATGAAACACAACTAGACCAAACTAACATAAATATTATTTTGAGTAGATATTCATGAATTTTAGTAAGAAAAAAATAATTAATTTATGTCACATAACTAGACCCAAAATAATAATAATAATATCAAATCAAACATGACATGTTTATTTTAATTGTATTAGTAGTGTCACAGTATTTCGAGGAAAAGCGAGTGAAAGCGATCGACTTTTGAAACTCCAAATTTGGAAGGCCTCATATTTTTTTTTTGTTATCTTTTAAGATTTTTTTTTTAAAATCTTATAATAATACCTATAATAATAGATTATTATAATATATTGATATTTAAAAATTTTTAATTTAAATTTTAATATCTATTGGAGGCCTCATATAAAATTTAAACCTTAAAATTTTTTAAAAGCAGACCTCTTATAATAATAACTATAATAATAGATTATTATAATATATTGATATTTAAAAAATTTTAATTTTAATTTTAATATCTATTGGAGGCCTCATATAAAATTTAAACCTTAAATTTTTTTTTAAAAGCTTATCTATTGAAAGCCTCTTATAATAATAACTATAATAATAGATTATTATAATATATTGATATTTAAAAAATTTTAATTTAAAATTTAATATCTATTGGAGGCCTCGTATAAAATTTAAACCTTAAATTTTTTTAAAAGCTTATTATTGTAGTTATAATAATTACTTGTATGATAAATTAATATTTAAAAATTTTAATTTAATATCTATTGGAGACCTCCTACTACATTTGAACCTGAAATTTACGGTTATTTAATATTTTTTTAATTTAATATCTAGTCAATTATACATCTTTTATCATCTAACTTTTAAAAATAAAAGATAATAAACTAAAGTTTTAATTTTTTTTAGTTTAATACATAATTAAATTTATATCTTCTCCCAACTACCTTACTAGTTTAATACATAATTAGCCCTTTGTAAATATGTAGCCCTTTGTAATTTAGTAAGTAACGGTCATTCTCTCTATTATAAATTGAGATTATTTTTAATTTTTTTTTATCTTTACTCTTTTTAATCTTTGCTTTTGAGTTCTTATTTGCAATACTCATCGATCAGTGAATGTCTCAATAAATATTAAATGGATTAACCACATTATCAATTGAAAAATGAATATTATAACAAATTGATTATAAAAATTTAATTAATAACTTCTCATAAAAAAGTAAGAAAAATAAATTTTAAATAATTTTTTGTAGTAATTAGTTTTTTTTATATATTTTCCAAAAAAAAAATCTCTTTTTATAAAATAATCTATTTTTAATCTATTGTTTAAATTTTTGTTTGTTTTGTTTGTTTAGATTTTTTTTTTTTGGAGTAGTTATAGAATTACTTTCCTATCAAAACCCATAAGAGTTATCATGTTAATATATAAAATAACTAAAAAAATATCTCATATAAGTGGTTGTTAAAAAAATAAATAAAATTTAATTTATATTAAATAATTAAAGGCCTCATTTTAAAATCTCGCTTTAGACCTCCAATTCTCTTGAGCCGCCCGTGTAGTGTCATCACCTCCCTTCTAAAGCAAAGAGTGCGACTTTTCTTTTTCTTTTTTTTCATTCTTTTAATAAACATAAATAAATTATATTTATTTATTAAAATAAAGATGATGCATAATATAACAGAAGTATTGAACTACTAATAGAAGGGTAAAGACATTCCAGATACAAATGAACAAGACTATTACTTCGAAGGACTTTAAGGACGTGTATAGGTTCGGCAGCTCACACGCGGAACAGTTCCATACACCCATAGGTTTAAACTGGTTTGACAGCTCACGTGTGGAACAGATCCGAGCCCCTGCACCCTCACTTTGCAAGAGCGGAAATTTAATCTTGGGTCATCTACGGGAGAATCTCATCGCTTATCACCTGATACCAATAGACCATTGTAATTGTTGGTTCTCTGGTGAATGTTAAACTACTACTTTTCTAGGAATGATTGCATTGAGTATTATGTTAGCTAGCAATCAATTCATCACTTTTCCATAGCCTTATCTACTCAATCTATGATTATGCACTTCATCAAGATTAGCAACTATTTTGGGAAATAAAATCTTAACCATGGATACTATATTGATTTGATCAAGCACTGAATCTAAGTGTGTGTCTGAGTGAGTCCCTTTCTGTTTGGTGATGTTGGGTCCAGTTGGACCGAAAGTGTTTCAGAAGGTTCTCAAGGATATTTTTTTTGGCTTGTGAAAAATTCTCCACTTTAGCATTAAAAAGAAAACCAAAAATAAAAATAAAAAGACTACTTATCATTTATCAATATCATGGTCTTTCCACTACTACAAGTCTACATACTATCTTTTCTTGATCTCCTGGTTTATGATATGAGCATCATATCACCGAAAGTTCATGCCTAATAAGGGCAAATCATATTCTATTTCTCTTTTGTGATTCTTTATCTATGGAAGGAGAGCTTTGGGACAACAATAAAGTTGCTGCATTGTGATCACGAAGGTTCTGGGTTAGTCATTAAAATACCTCTTGCTTTAAAAGCAGAATAAAACTACGTACAATAGACTCAAATGGTCCGACCCTTCTCCGAATCCCACATAATGCGGGAGTTTTGTAACACCGGGCTGCCTTCTATCTATGGTATTAGTATATATTATTTTGTCTATTTATATGTGTTTTTAACATAATTAAATTATAGAAATCTATGAACTATATAAAATTAATATTATTAATTGATATGAAAGAAACTAATTATTTTACTGATTGTAATATACTAGATGGGGTCTGCTATATGAATTTTCTGTTTCCATATCCCTCTGTCAAAAACAAGATCCGACTTAATATCTAATATACGTAAGTCTTTAGATACTATTTCTCTCAATGTATTCCTAGGTCTACCTTTACTCTTTTTCTTACCTTCTATTACTAAGCTAGCATATTTTTGAATGGGGGCACTTGGATGTCTACGACGCACATGTCCAAACCATCTTAAACGTCTTTCTCTTATTTTATTTTCAATTAGTACAGCATGTACTATCTGTCAAATGTATTTATTTTTAATCTTATCAGATTTTGTATGACTACTCATCCACCTTAACATCGTCATTTCTGCAACATTCATCTTATAAATATGTTAAACTTTAATTGTTCAACACTTGCTCCTGTATAGCATGGTTGGTTTAACTATCATTATATAGAATTTTCTCTTCATTTTGTTAAGCATTTTTTTTATCACAACACACACCCGTTAAACTACTTCATTTAAGTCATCTTATTTTAATTCTATGTGTTACATATGATGGGCGCGAGCTATGTTTTTTTTTTTTCCTTCTAAAATTATCCTCAACTTTTTTGGAGTGCATAGCAGTTCAATAGATAATGAGGAAGAAGAATGCTCCAATATGAGTCTTTAAATTAAATTCTTTATTTATTTTCTCTTCTTTTGTTGCATAACATTAGATACAAAAATATCTATTTTAGATAGTGTCCTTAAAATGGACACGTTTGTATTTAATTTTGTCTCGGAGAATCATATATAATTATTAATTTTCGTTTTTTTCTTTTTGGCATTTAGCTTTATATAAACTCAATTTGATGTATCCTATAATAAAATAATGACAAAATCCAATAATGTTTCTTATGAAAGGTATATTGATTTCGATATCATATTCAACACTTTCAATGTAACTAAAAATTTTAAACTAACAAAAAAAATTAAGTGTGTGTGTGAATATATTATTTAAATATAATATTTATAAAAAATAGATGAAAATTTTCGTTAATTTACATGAAGGTCAATCATAATCTTTATTTTATTTATTTATTTTGGTAATATGACCTACAAACCGCTTAGAAAGCGAGGGTGTGGGCAAGCCTCGGCGGAGCAGACATGAGGGAGGGCCCGTGCACACGTGGGGACTGGGACCATCCGTCCAACCACTGCTCACACTCCCAGAAATGTGTCACCTAATTCAGGAGATCTCTTTGGTTGGAATTTGCAGGAATGTAAATACCACAGCCACTTGGTCATTGGTTATTGGAAAAAAAACTTGGGTTAGAAAGTAATCTCTCTCATATCCGCCATACTAAAAATTATAACCCTAAAAATATACGAGTGGTCTATAAATAAAATCAAAGAGAAAAACAAAATTATCTCTCCCTGATATCAGACTTCAATGGTATATACACAATAATATTTTTATCGAAAAAGACAAACAATGTGTGCCTTTACACACATAGTTTACACACATATGAGAGTAGGCCCCTTACCCATAACTGAGTTGTTGCTTTCTTTCCCTTGGGACTCACAGACAAGATTAAAGATTCAAAAGAAGCAACATAAATGGATTTGAAAGTAGTGATTTCTTCCTGTTCACCAAAGGATTTTTTTTTTTTTTAAAAAAAATGATAGTATTGTGATAGTTGTGGCATGGCACAAAGAGGACCACCCCATTTTCTGTTTCTTAATTAAACACAACCATGTGCCAAAGTCACATCAAAGAATGCATAAGCAGATTGCAGACTCTGCTAGAAACCAACATATTGCATAAATAGTTATATAATTTCATATCATTGTAAACAAAATGCAGAAAACCAGAGCCACCTTGAAAATTGAAACCATATGCTTATCTTATGGACAGAATAAATGGCATGGAGTTTTGCATTCATTTCTTTGTCTCTGTTTTTAGTCAAACAGGGGAATAGGATTTTATTCCCCCTTAACCTTTTCTCTAGCATAAATCTCAACAAGATAAAGAGTAGGAGCAGAAAGAGAAAGAGAACCTACTTTGTGGTAGAAAACTAGTGGAGTTAAAATAAACAATAGAAAAAATCAGAAAAAATTATTTATTTATTTATTTGTTTATTGGAAGGGATCAAATCCCATAGGTGGTTCTTGATACGGACTTTGCACTTGATATACACCCTCTCTGGACCTTTCTCTTTTGTGGGACTCACTTTTTATACACTTTAAATAAGTGTCCTCTTCAGATAACTCTTCCCCTGCTCACCAAGGCCTTCTCCTTATCAAAGGAGTCCTTCACAAGTTGCCCCAAAAGATAATAATGGTGAGCACCTTATTCTTCTTCTTCTCCACCTCTCTTTCTCCTCTCATCACTGTTTAATTCCTTTTCTCTATGAATGACAGGAAGAAGGGCAACTCAGTGCCGAGGTCTGGCCGGACTATGTGGATTGGAGGAACCGACCCGCTCTCCGAGCTAAACACGGCGGCATGCTCGCCGCATCTTTCGTTCTCGGTATATTTATATATATACATATATATCTGTACTTTGTTAAATTGTCCACTTTGACTCATCCCATATATATCAAAAACTGACATAAGCAATTTATGTCAGTTGTGGAAGTAATGGAGAACTTAGCATTTTTAGCGAATGCTAGCAACTTAGTGACATACTTAACCGGATTCATGCACTTCTCGCCGTCCCGCGCCGCGAACACCGTCACCAACTTCATGGGGACTTGTTTCATGCTTGCCCTCCTCGGCGGCTTCCTTTCCGACGCTTTCTCCACCTCCTTCTGCGTCTATCTCTTTAGTGCTCTCATCGAATTCTTTGTAAGTTTGTTTATTTATTTATTTATAATTTTATTTTTTTTTCTAAATTTTAAGACAAACTAGCCCTCAAAAATTTACTAATTAGAGTAACTTGATTGATGGGGGACCCTTTCTAACTGTGTACTGGTCAAGTGTACTTGCGAATGATTCCAAAATAAAAGGGTTCATGAGATTCAGGTGCAACCCATTTGCACCCTTTTGTGAGCTCAATTTACTTTACATGGTTTTATATATATATTTATAAATTTTTTTTATTAATTTTATTGGATAGTCCGGTGCTACACAACTCTTGCTATATGCAGGATCCGGGAAAAGATTAGATCATTTGAGTCTATTGTATACAGTGTTACTCTTGCATTTTTTTTATCAGAAGTTGTTTTTCCACGTCTCTTGTTATAGAAATTATATTTTTATTTATTTTAGTGTTAGTTTAGCAATGAGATGGATGTGAAGTAAATTAATGAAAAGCTCATGTGAGGCTTGTGATTGAGTGAGCCTAAATGGATGACCTCCCATTTCTTCATTTCTCCATGTGAGTTCATTAATTCCTTCTCCGTTTATCCCGGATCTCATCTTTGGTTCCTAATAACAAAACATGCTCATTCATTCGCCCAAGTGTCTCAATCCTTTGAATCAATTCTTCTTTAATATATATCTTCTTATCTTCAAATAATACAATGCATTGCATCATATATAAATACAACATGATCAATGAGTGGTTGAGTTTATGGTGCCAATAGGATTCCACCAACTGTCTAATCATACATTCCGACGATAAATTTATTTATAAGATGAGAGACCCAGACTTATATATTTAACCGACGGTGGAAATTATTAATCCGATTGAGTTAAACAGGGATTGTTGATACTGACTGTGCAAGCGAAATCGAGCGGGTTGAAACCACCACCGTGTAGCTCATCCAACTCCGACGAGAAACTTTGTGAGGAAGTATCAGGAAGTAAGGCCGCAATGCTCTTCATCGGGCTTTACTTGGCGGCATTGGGTGTTGGCGGCATCAAAGGCTCTCTCCCGGCCCACGGTGCCGAACAGTTTGATGAGAACTCGGTGCAAGGCCGGAAAGACCGCTCGACCTTCTTCAACTACTTCGTCTTCTGCCTCTCCTCCGGTGGTCTCATCGCCGTCACATTTGTTGTTTGGATTGAAGACAACAAAGGATGGCAATGGGGTTTCGGCATATCCACCATCACCATCTTGCTCTCCATTCCTGTCTTCCTTGCTGGATGCGGTTTTTATCGGAACAAACTTCCTTTAGGAAGTCCTCTTACAACTATAGCCAAGGTAGATTTATATGCTTCTGTTAAATATGTTAGGATATTCCCTCATACATCTGCTGCTGCTGCCGCGCAATTCAGGTACTGGTGGCCGCAATATGCAACAATGCAAATGTCGTGCAAAGTCCTAGCAATGCAGTGATAGACATGTCGACCAGCCCTACAAAGACAACTCTAAAACAAGAAGAGTCGAATTCGAATTCGAATTCGAATTCAAAAGGACAAGTAGCAATTGTGCACACTGATCATAAGGCTAATTCACATTATAATGGAATGAGATTTCTTGATAGATCTTCAGAAGGAAAACCAATCCACAAATCACTGATGTGCAGTAATGGAGAAGTTGAAGATGTGAAGGTGGTTTTAAGAGTTCTGCCGATATTCCTGTCGACGATAATGCTCAGCTGTTGCCTGGCTCAGCTCTCTACGTTCTCAGTCCAGCAAGCAGCCACAATGGACACTAGAGTCGGCGGCCTTACCGTCCCTCCGGCCTCCCTCCCGATCTTCCCCGTCGTCTTCATCATGATCCTCGCACCGATATACGATCATGTTCTGATACCATTTGCGCGGAGAGTCACAAAGAGTGAAATGGGGATTAGTCATCTACAAAGAATTGGTATCGGTCTGGTCCTTTCGATCATCGCCATGGCGGTGGCAGCATTGGTGGAAGTTAAGAGGAAAAGGGTGGCTAGAAAGATCGGTATTGACACGACAGAGGCATTGCCGATCACATTCTTCTGGGTGGCGTTGCAGTACTTGTTCTTAGGATCAGCAGACCTCTTCACACTCGCCGGATTGCTCGAGTTCTTCTTCACTGAAGCTCCTGCAGGGATGAAGTCCTTGGCGACATCACTCTCATGGGCATCACTGGCCATGGGATACTACTTGAGCTCAGTTCTTGTCTCCATAGTGAACCATGTGACTGGTGGAGCTCAGCACAGGCCATGGTTGTCAGGAGATAACTTGAATCACTACCATCTTGAGAGATTCTACTGGTTAATGTGTGTGCTAAGCACACTCAATTTTGTGCAGTATCTCATTTGGGCAGCAAAGTATAAGTATAGATCAACTGAACATTGAACAGTGAGTGATGAGCAGGTGACATATATATAGATATATTATTATATAACTGCAGATTAGAATCAAAGATTTGGAGAGGGAAAAGAGAGAGAGATTGAGAAAAATTGTGTTTAATTTTGCATATCTCCATGTCTTGTAGGGCAATACCTCCATTTGTATGTATCAAATTCATGGCCTGTGATGAAGCTTGCATATATGAGTGAATTGCCCTTGTCTTTGTATATATACATGATACATCACAAGATTGAAATTGAAGTCGAAATTCATATGAATACAATGCAGAATGGAAAGGATCAAAGCCAACAATTTATTAAAAAGGCAACCCGGTGCTACAGAGCTCCCGCATGTGCGGGATCCAGGGAAGAGTCAGACGGCTTCGGTCTATTGTATACAACCTACTTTGCATTTTTTTTGCAGAAGACTGTTTCCATGACTTGAATCTGTGTGAGGTCACATGACGACAACTTTACCGTTGCGCCCAGGCTCCCTTCAAAGTCAACAATTTATTATTAAAGAAAAAAAACTAAGATGGATTTGGGCTAAATTTGACATTAATTAGAAGCCCAATGGCACTGTTAAGTATCAATAGTGACAACATGATCAGGAATCATTTCTTTATCCACAGAAATAAAAAAATAAATAAATAAAAAGAAACTTACATTATCAATACTGACAAATATCCTTACATTAAAATAAAACAGGAAAAAACCTGCAAAAATCTGAAGAAAAAGAGAAGAAACACAGGAATTGATTTTATCCCCATGTTTAATTAATACATGATTAATTCACTGCTGCTTTTCAGAAGAAAACTCTGAAAGAAAAGAGGAATGATCAAACTACAAGCATTTGGAAGATCAGCATCAAATGCATTAATTATATCTGATTACATCCATGAATTTGGCCAGGATGATGAACTGCTTGCTTGAACACCTGAAGGGCTCTCATGGTTGTGCACACCTTCATACACTGTTATCACATACTGTGAGTCCATTGGATCTCTTTCCACTCTCTTCTTCACTCCACATCCTTCACTTGAACATCTGTAGTAATTCCTGCAACCATTTGTTCATCATCTATATATCATTAAATGGACTCGATTCAACCGTAAAACTTAAACTAATCTATACATATATATATACATATGTTTATACCTTGGATTGGGGCTGTTTTTGACAGACTTCTTCCCATACTTTCTCCACTTGAAGCCATCATCAAGAATCTCAATCTGAGACTTTGTTCTAAAACCAATCCTAAGAGTACCATTGTTCACCTTCACTCTCTTCATATCATTCCCACAAGTCCTACTGCAATATCATAAAGATTTGATCATAAAAACAACAAATAAGTAAACCATAGAGTAGAAAAAGAGATCGATTAGAAGCATACTTTATCGAAGATTTGAGAGCACTTGAGATGCTTGTTTCACTTATGTCTGCAGGAAAAGAAAGCATGCCATGTCCTCCAGTGAATGTATTATTAGTAAATGGTTCATAGTATGAAGTTCTTGGAGGTTCTTGGTCTTCAGATGATAAGAAGAAAGGAGAGTAAGCCATCATGGTCACTTCATTCATGTCTAACATAGCCGCCATGATCCACTAATTACTTTTGAATATGCTTGTTGCCAACCTTAGTTGTGTATTTATATATGTTTAGAGAGAGTGAAAAAAAAAAGAGATTTCTATTTCTATATTTACAGAAAGAGAGTACATACTCTTCCTGGTACCTTCCTAACAAAGTTAAGAGGAAGTTTCTTCAATGTTACATATGTCCAAATTAAACAATTATATTGTGCTGTTAGGTTGGAAGGAAATCAGGAAAACAGAAACAGATATATAAATAAATGAAAAAAATTTAAACAAAGATTAAAACTAATCGGAGGTTTGAACTTCTAAACTTTTCCACTAAGTTCAAACCTCCACGACCACAAGGTGAGGGCACACACACACATGTGCCGCGTTGTCCACCCTTGGCTTTCTGGAGACATTTGTCGCCTTTGTTAAAAATAAAAAAAATTTAAAAAAAACACCTAATCGGAGGTTTGATCTTCTAAACTCTTCTACTTAGTTTAAGTATATACTTATACAATACAACGAGTGTGTTAGAAATATATATATATAGTGATTTGATGTTAATTTGTTAGGGAGGATGAACTCTAGAAAGAAGAAGAAAAGTAAAAGTAAGAGCACAAATGCAAGTCTCTCACATCCTTGATGTATGCTTTCAAGTGAAGCTATGGATGTAGTCAGCTTCCATATCTGAATTTTAGCATGTGGTCTTAATAGCACATCATACTAACATACATTATCTCTAAACTAGTGTATTATAGGCTTGAAGAACAAGTGGCTTTTATTGATCCTGATAGTCAAAGATGTACTCATATAAAATGAAACCCTTAAGCAAGAACTTGGAATCTAATCCAATTTTTAATCTCAATTCACACTAAAAAGTTAAAATAAATAAAAAATCATATGTTATTAATGTATAGTATATTAACTGTGAGAGTCAAAGGGAGTCAAAGGCCTCTTGGCCGAGCGACAAAAGTCCCTTGTATAAGGGATTCAATACCCTAAAGACCAGGGGTCAAATCCCCGCTACGCAAAGTTAGAGCGCAGTACGTGGGTTACTCAGTCGGGTGCTCACGTACACGTGTGAGTCTTCTCCGTGTGGGTTCCATGTAGTCACGGGCGGTAAAATAACTGCATCTTTGTGTAAACCTTCGCGGTAGGAAAAATAAAATTTCGCAGTGTGAAACTTGTGGTGATCCGAGCTATAAGAGACTAAAACTGTAAGACCGGATATGGAACGGTTTTCATTAGAATACGAAATTCAACATAGACTACATTAAGAATATCATTGCTTCTACAAAAAGTCATTTGAAACAGAGGCATGCACGTTTCGATAACTAGTTAGAGAACTAAATTAAAACAACGTTCTTTTGTTGACCATATGTCACCATATATTTTGTGGCATGTCCCTTGTCAAGGATACATAAACAAAACAATTCTAGTCATCTAATTCAACATCAAGATGGATTGACACTGTTTCTTATTCCAACATTATGTCATAAATACTTTGATAATGTTATTTTCTAATATCTGACTTAGTTATAATGTTGAACTTGACCAACTATACTTTGATATTCAGATTTTGAATGTGATTGTATGTTCAAAGAACGGATTGATTTGTTATTTGATGTGAACATGTGAAGTTTTACTTTTTAAGAAAAAAAAAATGGATGATGAAATGAATCAAAATATACAATTTTTTACATAAGGTTCATTTAAAAAAAAAAAAAAAAAAAAAATCATTATTAAAGAAAGGAATGGAAATGGATGGCTCAACAAGAGTGAAAAGACAAAAAGTAATGGAAAAAATGGTCACTCCTTGTAAAACAGAATATAAGTCCATAACCCGACAAGACTTTCCGAATTGTTTTTCCGAATCTAAACCCATTAGCTGGATTTTTAATCCTAGTAGCTGAATTTATTAATCCGACTAGCTGGATTATATTCGGGAAAACAATTCGGGAAGTTTTGTCAAGACTGTATATCATTACCCAAGTCCATATATATATTTTTATAGAAAACATGTTTACACATATTCCTATAAAAAAATCCAACTTTGCTCCCACACTTTCATTATAATCTTTCTGTAACATAACACAAAAATATGATAACAAATTAATATCTGTTCATAGAATTTATTTTCAGAACAGAAATACATACACAAATATTAGTGTCTGTTTGTTGAATTCCATACATGTAAATTTGGTTTTTAACTAAGGTACTTATACAAATTTCCCTAATATCCAAACATTTTCCTGGCAACTTCCAAGAGTGCTGAATAATTCTTTGGCAAACGTGATACCTACATAAAAAGTTAAAAACAAATGGAAGAATCTAGTGGGCAATACAAATATAGAAGTTGAAAGGCTAGCAGCTCATTGGTGCTAAATTACAAGGTTATCTCATTATTTGAGTATTAAAAAAAAGAATTTGCATGTATACCACTCAAATTAAAAAAAAAATTAAATAAGGTCAACCCAATGCTACAAAGCTCACGGTATGTGTAAGGTCTGGAGAAGAGTCGGACTACATGGGTCTATTGTACGTAACCTTCCTACGCTTTTTGCAAAAAAATGTTTCCACATCTCGAACCCATGATTTCCAAGTTACATGGCGATAAATTAAAAGAAGAAAAGACATGAAATTATATATATACCCCATAATTTTCATATATCTAGAGTTAAAATACTCTAATCTTCAACCTAAGGGATACATATGAGATTGGGTATATACAAACATCTATGCAACTTAGGGTATACACAATTATAAAATTCAGAGGGGTATAGACACAATTTCATGTTTTTTTTTTTCTTTTTTCTCTGGGACTATATATATGGAATTTTGGCTTCAAGATGTCATCATCAACCCTGATTTAAGAAAGAAGAACATGGCAGTGGGCATTTCAACTCTTTGTTGAACTCAAAGCGGCATTATTTCATCTTTTGGTAAGCAGGATAAGAAAGACAATTAGATAATCACAACAACAATGAAACACAGTGATAACACTATCCTGGCAGTAATTTCTAGGATGAGAACCTTGAGGAACCTACTCCTGAAGACAAGCTCCTCACTGCTACCTTCACTTGACCTACTGCACCTAGTTGCCTCATTTCTGGGCTAAGTCCATGCTCGTCACTCTTGGAACCCTCATCGATCTGAACTCCTACGTAGAATGCAATCTGCATATCAAAATACAGTATCAGTGTCATAGGGTTTATATAGACATTAGAAATTTGTAATAGCTTGGTATCTTTGAAGGCCCAGCCGGTTTGATGGCCTCAATCAGTATATCATGAGATTAACGCCAAAATACATTTGCAGGAAATTCAGAGGATGAATAAGTTGAACGTGCAGAAGAAGAAATCTTGTATATAGTTGATTATGTGAAAGAGTACATGAATGGGTGGAGCACAAATCTATAAATGAACCAAAAAGAAAAGTGGAGAAATGCAACCTTGCCAGAAGCATTTCGCACTGGTGAAATGTGAAGAAGATTCCAAAATGGGCTTCCATCTTTCCTGAAACATCAAGATACAAGCATACAGATAACTCATATTTCCCCCAAAATAAAATTCCACAATTTATGCAAACAGTGGTTCGGAGTGAAATATGAACCTGTAGTTTAACAAACGCACCGCAGATGCTTTTTCCGCTTTAATATTGTCTCTTATCTACAAAAATTGCAACCAAAAGTAACTAAGAAAATCCAGCTGCAGGGAAGATCTGGATAGTTTGTTTGAGAACTTCTAAGATATAGTAATTCAACAAAGAACCCAAAGCAGGTGTTGGGAAAACTGTCCACTGAAAGACTTACCAGGTTTAATACCTTTGTGTCTGTACCAGGTCCATTTAAAAATCTACAATTACGACCCAAAACTTCATGCCTGGAGTAGCCTGCGCATTATGGAATTTCTCTTTAGGTTAGAATGAAACCCTTCAAAGTCAAATTCATGATTAAATGAAATACAATTCAGCTGATTCAATAATAATTTAGTAACTCATGGTTATGGACAAAATGATTTCAAATGCATATACAGCACTAATTTGTGACTTCTTCAACAACAGTCTCCTGAATTGTCTCAGGGTAGTCACTATTAAGAGTGATTTAAATCCATCCCAATAGCAGCATTAAAAAAAGCATCATAGACTTGGAAGCAAAAATAAGCACAACCAAGAATGTTTATCACACTGAGGCAACTATATGGCAAAGGACAGCCCAAGGAACCCACTGCTTTCCACATAAGAAAGAAACCCATGGATCCTAATGCTTCTTGAACAATTTACACTTATCCAAATCAAGTCTTTGGTAAACCTAAGACACCTCCAGTTTCCAAACATCAAGAGGCAAATATTCGACACCTTTTCACTATTGCTAGAACCTTCAATAAGAATAATTTCAAGTGCATACATTTGTGCAGCAATGAAATGTAACTTGCACATATCCACCAAACAAACTCTTGCATGAAAGTTCACAATAATTCATTTCATAGTATCCTCAAATAATTCACTTCATTTCCTGATATAAAGGCGCTCATTAAAAACCTCCTATATCACAATCCACAAACTCTTGAAGCAATTTCATGTTAGCCAACTATAAGTCTCCACTTAACTAAATCTACTTGCAATCAAATAGTAATTGAAATAACCAAACATTAAACCTAGCTAGTAGACAATTCTGCTATTGCTCAGGAACCTTCTAAATAACTAGATACTGCATTATTCAGGCAAACATACGATAACCCAGATTATCCCAAGTTATTCGCCCACCTTCAACAAAACACCCATTTGAAATAAAAATAATTATTTTCTACCAGATTTAATTTTAAAAAAATAAATATAATTATTAATTAATATTTAAGATATTATATTATTAATAAATAAAAAGGGCAGCCCGGTGCTACGAAGCTTCCGCTATGCGTGGGGTCCGGAGAAGAGTCGGAACACTTAGGTCTATTATACACAACCTTACCCTGCTTATTTGCAAGAGGTTGTTTCCACGACCCGAACTCATGATCTCCAGGTCTATATTATTAATAAATATCAAATATCAAATATAATAATATAAAATTATTCACTAAGGCTTTACCTCCCTCTCTCATTCTTGGACGTTTCCACAAAGAAAGCCATTTACAGATGTCTATTCCATCTTAGTGTTCATCCACCTCGTACCAAACTTCGAGGACTCTGGCTGGTGGTACTAGGCTAGAACAACTTTGTATAAAAATTTCCCTCCAAAATAAATCCAAATTACAAATCCCCTCACCCAATTTGTTTTAATTCGTCCAAATTCCAACAAAACACCACCTTATAGAGATGCATAACATCAAGTGGAATGATAGAAATTTAGAATCCAAGAAATATACCATCAAAAGGCACCCTAATCACATCACCTTAAAAAGATTTCGTGATCCGCTGCCGAACCTATTTAGAAAGAAGCCTATCTCGACCGCACGAAGACACGGGGTGGAATCATAGAAATTTAGAATCAAAGAAATACTATACCATCAAAATTCACCCACACCCAAACAAAACATAAGTATAACTTCTGACAACCGCTTAATTAGCTCGGACTCCATACTTCAATATCATTTTTATAAAATCAATAACCATGTGACACTGAAGCTACTGAACACTTGTAAGCAAACACAACTTAAGATGGTTTTTCAGCACCAAAAAAAAAAAAAAAAAAAAAAAAAAACCTCTAAGGTCATGCTCTGTATCTAGCCTATTATGATTACAAAAAGGCAGCCCAGTCCTACAAAGCTCCCAACTGGTCCAACCCTTCCCCGAACCCCGCATATAATGGACTTTTATAGCAACGGTCTGCCCTATTATGATTACACCAACTTCCAAAACTAATATGCTTAAGTTTAAGCATTTAAAAGAACAAATTGATGAATAAAGTCAAGCAATATCCTCTTATGCAACTCAAAATGAATTTCAAGTACATGAGGAATGATATATAATACGGCTACTCTTTCTTAGTTTTATGATTGGTGTTTTATCAACAGTTTTTCAATATATACACACACACTTGTACAGGGGCAACCATGCTAGACACATGACCTCTATTGGAAAGATGGATTCTTATTAAGTATATGCCCATGGAATTCAGTCATCCTTAAGACATCACACAAGCACTGCTACATCCAAAATTGGACATATTCCACACAATAGCTTGTGCAGTCTGCAACATGGTCTTCTTTTCTAACTTACGTGACTGCTAGCCGGCCATTCTTACCCTAATTGAACCAAGTTTTTCTAGAAAAAAGCCATGACCATAAAGATAATAGTCACATGTATTCAATCTATCATGTGCAATAAAATACATAATTACCAAATATATTTCTATCAATAACGATACTGAGGCAAAATCAACCAATTGACAAGGATAACAAGACAATGAAAAATGCGCCAAATCCTAAGTATTTGGTGTTGGCTTTAAGAAAAATCCTTGTTCAACATACTGAATAAGAACCTCAGCAACATGAAAATCAGTAATCTATTAAATGAAACCGGCCAAACAATCGGTAATAAATATGAGACAAAGCTAGCAACAAAAATTTGAATGTGGATGGACCTGACAAATATGAGAAATTTCATGGTCACAAAGTATTGCAAATTGTGGATGAGAATGAACCACATGTGCATTAAATAAGATGGCAAATTCCATTCAATCTATAGAACTAGAATCACCTGTTAAACTCGAGAATCCATCACTAGCGTAAACAATCGGCATGTCAGGCAAATGAGGATCGGTCCTGAAACCAAACCAATCATCAGAACCCAGAAAACACTGTAACCAATAGAAACAACAGAGAATACCGAAAACAAACTCACAGTACAAAGCTCTGTTTGATTCTACCGAGAGATATATTCAGTGCTGAACTCAGCGGCGGGAGCACGACTCCGGTCCTCTTCCGGCTCGCAAGCTTCCCATACCTCGCCAGCGCCGACACAATCTCTCCGGCGACGCTTGCAGCCTTCTCCTTCTCCCGCTCCCCGGCCTCCCGCCACTCCTCCACCTCCAAACCTATCGAAGAAAAAAAAATAATCACATACGAAAGATTAAAACTAGAAACAAAGATCAATTCAATGAATTCAACTAACCGCTATCATCAACAGCGAGATCGGGTCCCAAATCAGCGTCCATCCGCAACGCATCGCGGCACGTCGTTGAGACGACCAAAGTCCTTCGAGAGCGCTTCGGAATAGGGACCTGGACGGAGAGGAAGTGGGCGACGTGGCGGTGGCCGTCGCCGGGGGCGAAGACGGGGCACAAATGGAAGAGGATCCAGTGAGGGGAGCCATCCCGGCGGTAGTTGAGGAGGCTGATCTGGAGCGTCCTCTCCTCGCGGATGGCCTCCCGGATCTCCATCACCGACCTTCTGCTCGTCCCGGGGCCCTGGAATATGCGGGCGTTCCGGCCGAGGACCTCGGCACTGGCGTACCCGGACATAGCGAGGAAGCCCCGGCTCGCAAACACGATCGGATGGCCGGGGATGGCGGGGTCGGTGATGAGGAAGGCGTCGGGGATGTCGTCAAGCGCGTCGTGCACCCAATCAGAGTAACAAGATGTCAGCGATTCAGTGAGCGTGCGATGCTCGTTAGTCTCCATAATCGGAGCTCTGGATTTCGTCGGCGATGAGCGGCGGCGGATGCCTCCCAGCCACCATGAGAGCGCAAGGGCAGCAAGAGAATCGAAGCCAGTGAAGGAGACGAAGACGACGATGAGGGTTTGTTTCTCTGGTTCTCGGAAAACTAAGATTAAATATCTCGGAAATGGTGATGATTATTAATCCGAATTTTTTTTTTTGTTATTATTTATTTGATAATCTCACCCCTTGTTATTTCGTTGTTAAGTTTTGCTTGCTGCCCTATCTAGCTGTTCGCGGTGGAAGGAGTGGTTTGCGGGACGGTTGGTTGGGGGGTTTAAATATCAATATTGGAAGATTAATTTAAATAAACTTGGATTTTCAAAGATATGGAAAAGGAATTGGGAGAAAAGGATGGGGGGTATAATTGGAAAAAGGGAAATAGGTGATGATGTGGCGATGACGGTGTTGAAAGAGGATGGGGTTGGAGGAGAGAACAAAGAAGGGAAAGGGTGGGGCCCGCAGGGGACGTGGTGAACCGGGGGAGGCTTCTTTTTTAATTATGGGTGGGACCCACCACCAATGCTCATGTATTGGACTGTGTTTGGGTTGAGTTTGTCAAACTTGGATATGGATTGTCATTTCATTTGTATTTGTTTCACAAAATGTTTTTGTGTTTTGTAAATTATATTTATTTTGAATTTAAAGTAACTATTTTTTATATTTTGAAAGATTAAGAAAGATAAGGAACAAATTTAAAATGGATGTTTTTTTTAAAAAAAAAATAAAAACTCTTCTCACGATAATTATTTTTGCAATTGGAGGTAGCAATAGCATAGGTTGTATGCTAAGTAGAGTAAAGCAAGTGTGAGTTTTGACCAGAAGAGGTGATATTCGTTGGCCATGTGATATCAATTAAGAGAGTATATGTTGTGGATCCCCAGAATATTGAGACTATAGTGAGTTAGAAGGCACTAACCACTGTGATAGAGATTATGAGCTTCTTGGGGCTAGCACGTTATTACAACCTATCGATGACAAAACTATTAAGAAAGAATGCTAAGTTTGAATAGAGAGTTTAAGAGTAGGTTAGTGTCAGCACCAATCCTTAAATATGTACATGTGGCGATGATTATGAGAATTACAATGATGTATCATATCAGGGACTGTGATATATACCGATGCATCATAAGAAAGTCATAGTATATGCATCTAGACAGTTGAAGCTACATGTAGTTAATTACCAGTCCATGACTTGGAGTTAGCGGCAGTGATATTTGCTTTGAAGATATGGAGACATTATTTGTATGGAGAAACTTGTAAGATATACGGATCAAAAGAGCTTGAAGTATATAATAAACCAGAAATAGTTGAATATGAGACAAAGGATATAGATGGAGTTACTCAAAGATTATGATTATACATATCACCCAAGAAAAGCCAATGCAGTGGTTGATGCTTTAAGCAAAAAGACAATACCTCACATGAATATGAGTAACTGGGCCTAGATAAGAGATTTGAGGTCCACAGAAGTTGACTTGAGGTTGATGATTTGGCGCTATACTAGCAAGTTTTCATTTGAAGCGAACATTGATGACACACATTGTGGAGGCCCAGGCCCAGGATCTTAAATTGAGGATGATCATGGAGAAACTAGGTGATAAAGCTCAGGGTGATTTAATTTTGTGCTTTCTAATGATGGAACATAGAAATACAAAAACAAAATGTGCATTCCTAATGGAGGAAGCACCTTGTTCAGGGTATGCTATGCACTCTGGTACAACCAAAATGTATAGAGTCATCAAAGGAAATTATTGGTGGTCAGGGGTGAAGAAAGATATAGCCAGATATGTGGCTAGATGCTTGACTTTCCAACAGATAAAGGTTGAACATTGGAGTCTAGCAAGACTGTTATAACCCCTAGAGATCCTGAGTGGAAATGGGAGAATATATGTATAAATTTTGTGACAGGATTCCCAGACAATGAGGGGTAACGATTCGATATGGGTGATTGTTGACAGGTTAACCAAATTAATACATTTCCTTTCCATCAGAATTGATTATACTCAGGAATAGTTGGCAAGACTATATGTTTATGAGATTGTCAAACTACATAGGGTATTAGTGTCCATTGTATATGATAGACTTCACACTTTTGGCAGAGCCTACCGAGAGCTATGGGTACTAAGCTGAGACTTAGTATGATATTTCATCCTTAAACTGACGGGTAGTCAAAGAGGATCATATATATATTAGAGGACATGTTGAGAGCATGTGCCATGAGTTTTACAGATAGCTATAGGATCATTATTTGAGGGTGATTGAGTTTGCCTATAATAACAGTTATTAGGAGAGCATTGACATTGTATCATTTAAGGCATTGTATGGAAGAAATGTAGAACACCCTTGTGCTAGGATGAAGAAGGGGAAAGGAAACTCTTGGGTCCAGAGTTGGTGTAGATCACGACATATTAAATTCGAGTAGTTAGAGAAAAGATGAAGACTGCTCAGGACAGACAAAAGAGTTATGTTAATAACAGAAGGCGTGATATGGAATTTCAGATTAGAGATAGGGTATTTCTAAAAGTGTCTCCATGGTAAGGGATGAGATTTAGGAAGAGGGGCAAGTTGAGTCCATGGTATATTGGACCTTACGAGATAAAGGCTAGGGTTGGGCCAGTGACATATAGATTGTCGTTGTTAGAGGAGCTAACCATGATACATAATGTGTTTCATATGTTGGTACTTCGGAAGTAATGCCAGACCCCTCTTAGGAATTAACTAATCAACCAATAGAGCTGAAGGAAAATATGTCCTATATTAAAGAGCCTATTCAGATACTTTAAAAGAAGGAACAAGTGTTGATGAACAAAAGAATATCTTTAGCCCCCCCCCCCCCCCCCATTTCAATGTGAAAGATATGCAAATTTTGATAATGAAATTATTTAGCGGGTGGGGAATTATAACAATCCGAATTTTATATCATGTCATCATGTGTGTATAAGGAAACTGGTGTAGGATCAGAATGGATGAGTTAGGGGACTCGTCGAGGGCATTAGAAGGTATTGTAACATAGAAGGGTGGAGAAAGAATTGATGTTATAAAAAAATTAATGAAAAAGAAGTTAAAATGATATATTGTATGAAAAACAAGAGTAAATATCTCAGAAATGGTGATGATTATTAATCCCATTAAAAAAAAAACGCTAATATTTATTTGATAATCTCACCCCTTGTTATTTCGTTGTAAAGTATTGCTTGCTGCACTAGCCGTTAACGGTGGAAGGAGTGATTTGCCGGATGGCTGGAGGTTTAAATATCCATATTAAAAGATAAATTTAAATAAAATTTGATTTTTAAAAATATGGAAAAGGAATTGGGGAAAATGGAAAGGGGTATAATTGGAAAAGAGAAATAGGTGATGATGTGGCGATGATGGTGTTGAAAAGGAATGGTGCAATACCCTAAATGGTCCCTCTATTATATGAGAAGTGCCCGTTTGGTCCCTCTATTTGAATTTGATCCCCACAGATTCCTTTATTATTTCAATTGGGAAATTCTAGTCCCCCAACTGACCTCCGTCACCTTTACCGTTTTCTCATGCTGACGTGTCATATTTTATTCACAGAAATCTATTAAAAAAATATTATTTTTTAAAAACAAAGAGCAGAGATGAATTTTTGTTCTCCGGCGATGCCCTATTTACCGGGGACGGGGGTCGGGGGTTCGGATCTACAACCCGTTCTTCACTCTCACTCACCGGGGGCTAGTCGAAGGGGAAGATGAGCTTAGCTCTCTTCTCGCCGCCGGTGAACAAGACTCGCGCTTTTAGAAGACTCACCCATGCGCACCTGCACACCACCATGAAACTTGAGCACCGGAACGGAACTCGTCGCTTGAGCTCCTCGATGTCTTTTTCCTGAATTTGAACGATCTCACGACGACGGGCTCTGACAACGTCGCCCGTTTTGGAGAATCGGAGATGCTCTCATAGTACTGTTTGATGTCGTCGGGAGAAGCGACGCTTAGGGTTTCAGGGGGATGGAGACGATGGTGCGGTCAAAGGAGGGGAGGGGCTCGACGGAGGGTTCTCCCCGGCAAGCGGCGGCCCAGGATCGAATGAAGTACATGAAGTTGCGCCCGTCGCAGGCGGCGTGGCTGATCTTCACGCCGACGACGAAGCCTTTGTTGGGGAACACGGTGATTTGCACGGCGAGCAAGGGACCACCGTCGGAGAACCAGACGCGCAAGTGAGATACTAAAGGTTGGATCTTGGACGGAGAGTGACCGTGGTAGCCGGACACATCGGTGAAGTCACCGTCGGTACACTCCGTGACGGTGAAGGGGACGAAGTCGCCGTCGGTGTAGCGGAGTTGGAACTTGGTGTTATCGTCGGCGGAGCATCGAAAGCGTCCGACGAGATGGTAGAAGTGGTGGAGGGTGGCGGAGAGGGAGGACTTGAGGTGGGAGGACGAAGATGGTGAAGTCGGAGATGGGATGAGGGTAGTCGTAGAAGAAGAGGCGGCTCACGGTGGTGAGATTTGGCTCTGCTCCAAAACCCCAACAGAGAAGGACGCTTTGAATTTGTTTTAAAAAATAATATTTTTTTAATAAATTTTTGTGATTAAAATATGACACGTCAGCATGAGAAAACGGTAAATGTGACGAAGGTCAGTTAGGGGACTGGAATTTCCCAATTGAAATAATAAAGGGATCTGTGGGGATCAAATTCAAATAAAGGAACCAAACGGGCACTTCTCATATAATAGAGGGACCATTTAGTGTATTACACCAAAAGGAATAGGATGGGGTTGGAGGCGAACAAAGAGGGGAACCTTCTTTCCAATTATGGGAATGGTGGTGGGACCCACCACTACTCGTGTATTGGGCTATGTTGTCAAATATAGAAACAATGTTTTTTTTGTAAATTATATTTATTTTGAATTTAAAGTAATTATATTTTTTATATTTTGAAAGATTAAAAAAATAAGGAATAAATTTAAAATGTGGACAAGAAAAAGGGTTGTTTTATTTTTTTAAGAAGATTTTCTCCAGATAATTATTTTTATAATTCAATTTGTTCTTCAATCAAAACCAGTAGATAAAAAAAAAATAAAAAGTAATAAAGTGAAAAATTAATGGATAACATAAAAAATTAAATTTTCAGCTATTAAATTAAAATAAAATTTTTTTTCTTTAGAATTATTTTATTTCTTTATCTATTTCTATACAGTACGAAGATATTTAAAAACATAATAAAAAATAAAAGCACTATATATATATATATATATATATATATATATATGATGCAATGATATGCTCCTCTTAGGAATTCGAGCAGATTTTGATCAATGGTTAAAAGTGGTTGATGAAGTTTGAGATGTTTTAAGAGATTTTGAAGGAGAGATCGATTTTGAGAGGGATGTTTGAGAGAGAGATACCCATACTAGAGGGGGGCACGGGTTTGCTTTGGCCCTGAATCGCCCGAAAACCATGGGTCAATCACCCGCTGGCTCGTTAGAATCTCAGAATCGCCCGCTACAAGAGCGGGCCTGCTACGGTCCATGTATTTGGAACCCGCCGTCAGACGGGTTGACTCACGTCACCGGGTTGAACTCCGGTTTATTTTTTAATTTAAAAAATAATAATTAATCAATCAGCCATTGGCTCAAGCGCCAACTACACTCGTGGAGACAGAGAGACGTAGCTCGCTCTCTGTTCACACACCAACGGCTACACGTACCGCTGGTTTTTTGTTTAATTTTTTTTCTTTTAATTATTTTAATCGTTATATATACTCCTCCTCTCCTTCAATATCACTCTTCACTCACATCAAACTCTATTCTCTCCTAATTTCTATATTTCTCTAAAGTCTCAAGACTCTCAACAAGGCTCTCAACAATTCCCTTCATTGGGTTCGGCACTTCGGCTTACTCAAGAGAAATGGCATCACGTGGTGGTGGAAGCTCGAGGGGAAAAGGCATTGTTGGTTCGGCCTCCTTGCCTACTCAAGAGAGCAATGCATAGCAAGAAGAGTACGAAGGTGTAGCCGATGCACCGACATCGTCCACTGCGCCCTCAGAAACTGGAGGAGGAACAAATCCCACTTCGGAAACAACTTCAAAATCTGATATTTCTAAAGTCCATTTTACAAAAGTGTATGACAATGATGGTAACGTAACTCATGCTAAATGTAAGTATTGTACTTCCGAATTTAAGCATAGCAAGGGAGGAGGGTATGGCACATTTGCTAGAGATATGGAGAAGAAGCATCCGGACAAAGTAGGAAATCCTCGAAATCAATCTCAAATTCGATTCGGCCAGAGACGAAGGTAATGGGTTCCCACTCTTCTTTATTTACATTTTCTCAACCGAGATATAGGATAAAATCGCGGAGACGATTTACGTGGAGCACTTGCCATTCAACTTTATGAGCGTTGCCAAGTGCAAGAGTGCATCAATGAGACGCTGTAATCGGCATGCAAAAGGTATCAAGGAGGACGATTCAAAGAACGATCTTCAAACAATACAAATATGGAAAAGAAAATCTTTGTGAGTATTTTCGCTCTTGTACCTCCTCTGTTTCTTTATGTTATGATATATGGACCGATGTATTCCATGAAAATTCTTTTATGGGTATTACGGCACATTGGATTGATGACTCGTGGAATATCCAAAAGCGAGTCATTGCTTTTAGGGTATTCAACGAGTCTCATACCGCCGATAATATTTATAGGATGATTCGTGGGATCATCGAAGAATATGGTTTGAGTTTTAGAATTTTTTTAATTTCATTTGATAATGCCTCTGCTAATACGGCTTCGATTAGACCTTTGGAAGAATATTTGAGGCCTTCATGCGGGGCCAAATATTTCCATATTAGATGTGCTTGTCATGTATTGAACTTATGTGTACAAACCGGATTAGAGTCACTAAAACAATTTGTAGGACCGATTAGGGATATAGTATCATATATAGGAAGGAACATGACATTGATGAAACAATGTGGTCGTTATTGTAAAGCAAATAACATGAGGCCTAAAAAATTCCCAAAAGACGTTAAAACTAGATGGAACTCTACCTATAGGCTTCTTAATGCGACATTTAATTCCTTATAAGACATTGTTGACTGCTTTTGTTAATGAAGCTTTGCCTAATTTTAGTTTATTTGAATACCAATGGAATATTGCTACTAGAGTTATGGGATTGCTTTCTGTGTTTAATACATGTACAAATTTATTTTCGCAAGTTTATTTTCCCACCGCACATTTATTCTTGTATGGTGCTATTGATATTGCTGAACAAATGTGGAACTTTAGATTAGATGCTCAATTGGTTACGGGCCTTCTAGAGATGAAGGCAAAGTGGTTGAGCTATTATAGAAATATACCTCCTATTGCTTTAGTTGCATTTGCTTTAGATCCTAGGCAAAAATTAGAAGGTTTAAATGCATATTTAGAAGCTTATTACAAGTTCTTAGGGTTTAATGGAGGTCAAGATAGTCAACAATGGGTCATGAGTCAGTTAGACTCTCAATGGTATGGACCGGATTCTGACAGTTTTACGGATGTTAGTGTAATTGTTAGTGAAGTTAAGTTACAACTCGTTGAACTATATGAGAGCTATTGCTCTCGTTATAGTCATATAGTTCCACAGGTTGTAACTGAGGCGGTAGGACAGTCTAGCGGTAGTGGGGGAGATTCATTTCGACAAAGGCAAGCGAAGAAGAAGCCTAAGGGTTCTCAATACACAGAGGTCGACCTGTATTTGAATACCACCTTCCGGTTCTCTGAGGACGTGAATGTAGATATGACTTTTGACATTCTTCATTGGTGGCAAGGTAATGGAAATCCGTATCCTATTTTTTCATTACTTGTAAAGGATATTTTATGCGCCCTATGTCTACGATGGCGTCGAAAGCGTGACTTTCAGCAAGTGGAAACATCTTTGGATTCAACACGCTCACAATTGTCACCACCAAACATTGAAATTCAAGTTTGCATTGCATGATTGGAAGCGCGCACAACAACGCATAACAAGAAGCGGTCGGGAAGTCCGTAAGCGAAAGTGACTTCTTCTTCACCGATAACATGATGAAAGCACAACAACGCCCCCGACATCGAAAGCAAGAGCCGTAACCCTGACATGAATAGGTAAGTGGGTGACAACTCCAGTCCAGTTTAAGGTAAGAGAACTACGTCGGCTTTGATTCTTCTTACACCCAAGAGGATACGTAGGCAACTTAATTCGATAGGTAAACGAATTAAGTGCAAGCCGTAATTATAATGTCATAGTTTTTTTTTTTACATTTTTTTTTCCATTTTTGCATTCTATTTCTATATATCATAATATCATTAAATTACATTTTTTTGATAATTTTCAAATTACATTTTATTTTTAAAAAAAAATGAAAACCATGATATTATGAACAACTATGAATCTATGATACCATGAGTCTATGATAGATAGTATGAATCTATGATTATCATATATCATAGTTTTCAAATTTTTTTTACATTTTCTCATTCTATTTCTAATTTCTATACAAAAAGCATAGGTATGTTTTTTTTTTTCATTTTTTCATATTTTTAAATATATATTATACAATTTAGATTTTATTATGAATTTTATAGTTTTCAATTTTTTACATTTTTTCTCATTATATTTTTATATCAAAATATCATAGTTTTTTACATTTTTTTTACCTTTTTTGCTATTTTTTTTCAATTTTTAATGTACATATTTTGTATATTTTAAACAATTAAAAAAAAATAAAAAATAAAAAACCGGCCTACGGGTGGTAGGCCCAAATTTCACGGGTTCTACACTGCGGGTTCGGGTTCCGGTCACCCGAAGGTGACCCGTGACCCGCCGGGTCCGGCGGGTCAACCCGACCCGGCGGGTTGGCCCTGTGGCCCGGGCCGGTTCTGGGTCCTGATTTGGCTGGCCCGGAACCGACAGGTTGGGCCTGTCAGACCCGGTTAACCGGCCCGTGCCCCCCTCTAGCATACTAGTGAATCTCAGTGGAAAGTTGTGACTGTCTCCAGAAGTAATGATGATAGATAAGTTAGATTTTTTAAAGTTAACTTGGTGCACCGGAAGCAATAGGAAGTCAAAGATAGTTTTGAGAGGGATGTTTCAGAGAGAGATACCCATACTAGTGAATCTCAGTGGAAAGTAGTGACTGTCTTCACAAGTAATGATGATAGATAAGTTAGATTTTTTAAAGTTAACTTGGTGCACCGGAAGCAATAGAAGTCAACTCCATAAAGCAGGCTATATCCATGCCTTGTGTTTGATTGCAATTATGGAATCAACAAACCCATCAACCATTTTAATTGATATTATTTACTTGACAAATATACCTGTAGATATTAAAGGTTATTTAGCTCCAAGTCCCAATCAAGACTTAAATTTAGAAGGATTTTTTATTTTTATTTTAAAAAGGTGAATAAGCCATATTTTATTTCTATATTAGAAAGATTAATACATATATGGTTTCATCCGAGTTTATAAGAATCTAAAATTAAGAATTGTCGATCATGTTTTCCCCTGGTTTTGTCTGCCGCTTTAGTTGGCATGGTTGCCCCCCGAGACAGGTTCCTCTTTAAAGGTTGCGTCCCCTACGCCCCACTCCCCTTGAGTAGGTGTGTCCTCAGTGAATTTCAAACTCTTTTGATGAGGTTTTTCCGCCGCCAACAACTTTGGTTGTTTTGATAAATGAGTTACATCAAACCATAATAGCATAAGATAATCGATTTAACGGATTAGTTTTAATAAAACGTATCGTTTTCTTTGGAAAACTCTGGAGTTCCTTTCGATTCAAATGCTCCAATTGATATCCGTGACAGCTAGATTCTATCCCCACCAAAGATTCTAGGGTACCTCCCTTGTCATGTTGTTTGATATACATCCCTTGTGGGTATATACCGGCACAGAAGATAGGCCGAAGAAAGTCTTATAGTGGGACCATATATTTGTTGCATAGTGGCATGTAAACAGGAGATGTGCGACCATCTCATTATCCGTATTGCACATGTCGTATTCAATCCCATTTCCACTGTCTGCCGCTTATGGAGATTATCCAGTGTGAGAATTTTGTTTTTTTTTTTTTGGCCAACCATACGATTAGTTTGATATTGCAGGGACATGGTCTAGTATAGAAACTTCGATTCAGCTCCCTCCTCATTCCTCCATCAATCCTAAACTGGTAGAAGGATTTGACTGAAAAATGTTGTGATGTGCCTAGTTTTCAAGATCTTATGTTTGAACCTATTCTGGTTAGTTGAGCTAGGTATTGTCTAATTAAGTTGTTGGTAATCTGTTGTTTCCTCTCTTAATAGAGGTCATGCTTTCAGGAGTGGTCTTCCTTCCTTTGTTCTTCACTGGTCCCTAGCCATCATAATAGATATCTTTTTATTGAGTATGCGGGGTTGTAGGAAGGACCACCAGTTCCATGGGGATTTTCCCTCCACCCAATTCTCCATCCATATGTTTGCCATGCTTTCGTCTCCTTGGTGGGTATTTATGTTGAAAGAGACCACCACACTATTATGGCTGATGCTTTTCCAAAAGAAAGGTGCCCTCGCCAACAATTTTTTGTGTGGGGGTAACATAGGATCTTTGGAAGTAGGTAGGATTTTCCAATATATTCTCCCTTCACCTATAAGAAGCCTCCACCACAATTTGCATAATAGGGCTTCAATGAAATTCTTAATGCTAATGATCCTCTAACCTCCTTGCTTTTTGGGACTACAAAGCCTTTCATATTTGACCAACCTGTAGGCTTTAGAGATTGGGTCAGGGCCTTTCCATAGGAACTCTCTATAGAGGTTGTCTATGCTTTTTATCACCCATTTCGATAGCTTGTATATTGACATCCAATAGGTAGGTATGGTGGAGAGTACTGAATTTAGAAGGGTGATCTGACCTCACATTGAGAACAATTTCTCTTTCTATGTGTCAATTCCTTTAATTCCCAATATTGTCATGCATGATTTTTCAACCAATCATCTTTCTAGGGTTTGTTCCCGGATATTGGTAAGCCCAAATCATTTATTGGGAATGTTCTCAACCTGCAGTTTATGGTCATCGGCAACTCTTCCAGGTTGAGAATACAGGGTCCTACTAGGATGATTTCACTCTTGTTGTAGTTGATTCTAAGCCTAGAGAGCCCCTCAAAGAGGTAAAACACCAGTTTGAGTGTTCTAAGGTGTGAGGGCTCCCCAGAGCATAGTATGAGTAGATCATCCGTATATTCTAGTATTGTTATTTCTTCAGTGTCACTTCTCCCCCAAGTTATGCCCATGAGTACATATTTATCCTTGATGCTCATGATAGCATTGTAGAGAATATTTGTGTTAGCACACACACACACACACACACACACACACCATTGATATGGAAATTAGTCATCGTAGAGAATATTTGTGTTAGCGCGCGCGCGCACACACACACACACACATATTTGTGTTAGCGCGCGCGCACACACACACACCCCATTGATATGGAAATTAGTCATGGAAAGATTGGTTCATATCCAGCCAACCTATTTCAGTCTGAACCCATTGGCTGCCATGATTTCCAAGAGGAACTCCTAATCTACTGTGTCGAAGGCTTTCTCAAAACCCACTTTCATGAGGTCCCCATTTCCTCTTGTATGTTTCATCTTAAAGATGAGTTCATCTGCTTTAATAATGTTGTCTTGTATGTATCAGCCTTTGATAAAGGCCGCTTGGCTTTTGTTAACTAAGCTAGCGATTACTGACTACAGCTGGTTTGCCAGGATTTTGGTGATGATCTTCATTGAGTAATTGAAGAGACCGATCGAGCAATAGTCTTTTATGGTTGTTGGAGTTGTAGTTTTATAAGGGATGACTAGAATGTTGGCCAAGTTGATTCCTTCCAGATCTACATATTTTTGGTGTAGTTCTTGGAAGATTTGGTGCATGTCATCTGTCAGGACTCGCCCCGTGGCCCACACCTATCGTACAACATTGAGACGAATTCCTGACATCAGTCGCGGTCAAACTATTTAATTTCATGTACCTGATAACATTTCCTATATGACAGGGTAATATCACAATTCTAGCACAATTCACAACTAATAAAACCATCTTGTCATATATAAACAAAATCGCAAAAGTACATGTCTATATAAACATCATATAACACATAACACAAATCCTCAGAGTACACAACCTAAATATGACTTAAGTGTAAACTATACTATGTCAAAAACCCCTCCTGCTTAGAGCCTTCTAAACCTCATACAGTGTGTGTACATTTGGTACGCACCTTGCCTCAGGTCCTTGACCTATGGTCTGGGTTGTACCTACGATCTATGAGAGGAAAGTAATGAACTTACACAAGCTCAGTGAGAGAATACATCTCCCTCAGGGTTATCATATAAAAATATACATTTCATAAAAATAAGGGTTAAAGACACTTTTCGTCCCTGAACAGTGTACAATTGTTCACTTTCATCCCTGTATTTTCATTTTGTTCAATACAATCCCTGTATTTTGCATTTCTGGTCAAATACAGTCCCTAGGGCTGACGTGGCGCTTGTGTTTCTGCCAAGTGGCATACGAGTAAAATACAGGGGGTATATTTTATTTTTTGAAATTAAAAAAGGAGGTATTTCGCTTAGTTGGCATGACACATGGGCAGGCATGCTGACGTGGCAGGCATGCTGACGTGGCAATGTGTGCCACGTCAGCAAAAAAATTTTGGGGCCATTATTTTTGCCACGTGGCATGCTGACGTGGCATGCTGACGTGGGCATGCTGACGTGGCATGCCACGTGGCAAAAAATATTTTTATATATATATATATATATTTTCAAATGTTAAAAGCATAGTGCAATGCCACGTGGCAAAAAATAATATTTTTTTAATATTTTTTTTTAATTTTTTTAATTTTTGTTTTCAAATGTTAAAAGTCACCACGTGTCACAAATAATATTTTTTTATTTTTTTTAAAAAAACTTTTTTAAAATTTTTGTTTTCAAATGTTAAAAGTCACCACGTGTCACAAATAATATTTTTTTATTTTTTTTTAAAAAAACTTTTTTAAAATTTTTGTTTTCAAATGTTAAAAGTCACCACGTGTCACAAATAATATTTTTTTATTTTTTTTAAAAAAAACTTTTTAAAAATTTTTGTTTTCAAATGTTAAAAATCACCACGTGTCACAAATAAAATTTTTTATTTTTTTTTAAAAAACTTTTTTTAAATTTTTGTTTTCAAATGTTAAAAGTCACCACGTGTCACAAATAATATATATATATTTTTTAAATTTTTAAATTTTTTTTTTCAAATGTTAAAAGTCATCACATGTCACAAATAATATTTTTTTAATTTTTTTTTAAAAACTTTTTTTAAATTTTTGTTTTCAACCGAGGTACCTAGTTGAATTTAAATTTCAAAAAGTGAAAATTAAATTCCAAGAAAAGTGTCTTCAACAGCTGCTATGAAAATAATTGCACTTTTTTTAAAAAATAGTTTTTACAAGTTTGTTAAAATTTGTACTTGTTTGGACAGGCCAACAAAAGAGTCATCAAGGTAACAACAAAACAAAAATTTAAATTTTTGAAAACAAAAATTTAAAAAAAGTTTAAAAAAAAAAATTAAAAAAAATATTATTTGTGACATGTGGTGACTTTTAACATTTGAAAAAAAAATTTAAAAATTTAAAAAATATATATATATATTATTTGTGACACGTGGTGACTTTTAACATTTGAAAACAAAAATTTAAAAAAAGTTTTTAAAAAAAATTAAAAAAATATTATTTGTGACACGTGGTGACTTTTAACATTTGAAAACAAAAATTTAAAAAAAAATTAAAAAAAATATTAAAAATATATATATTTTTTTGCCACGTGGCATTGCACTAATCTTTTAACATTTGTTAAAAAATATTTTTCCTTTGCCACGTGGCATGCCACGTCAGCATGCACGTGGCAAAAATAATGGCTCCAAATTTTTTTTTGCTGCATATGGTTTTCATTGACCTAGAGAAAAGAAGAAGGATCTCCATATGGTTTTAAATTTGACCTGCAGAAGATATGATAGAATGCAGACAAGTCCTTTTAATTCGGTATTGGAGGAAAAACATTCATGTAAAATATATAAATATTATTAAGGATATGTATGAAGGAGCGGTTACAAGTGTGAGAACAGTAGGAGGCGATACGGAGGAATTCCCTATAACAGTAGGTTTACATCAGGGATCGGTCTTGAGCCCATACTTGTTTACCCTAGTAATGGATGAATTAACTAGTTATATCCAAGATGACATCCCATGGTGTATGTTGTTTGCAGATGATATTATCCTAGTGGATGAGACTAGAGATGGAGTAAATCAAAAGCTAGAATTATGGAGAAACACTTTAGAAAGTAAAGGCTTTAGGTTAAGTAGAAGTAAGACGGAATATATGCACTGTAATTTTAGTCTAAGTAGGAGAGATGAAGGAGAAGTGAAACTAGAGGGGGTGGTAGTGCCTAAGGTTAACCATTTTAAGTATTTAGGTTCCATCTTCCAGGATGATGGGATGATAGATGAAGATGTAACCCATAGAATCAAAGCTGGATGGTTGAAATGGAGAAGTGCCACGGGGGTGTTATGTGATAAAAAGATGCCTAACAAAGTAAAAGGAAAATTCTATAGGACGGCAGTTAGACCGGCCATGCTATACGGGAGCGAGTGTTGGGCAACTAAAGTTCAACATATCCATAAGATGAGTGTGGCCGAAATGAGGATGTTAAGGTGGATGAGTGGTCATACAAGATTGGACAAGATTAGAAATGAACATATCCGACAGAAGGTGCATGTTGCACCAATTGAAGATAAAATACGAGAAGGACGTTTAAGATGGTTTGGACACGTACGCCGGAGACCCCCAGGTGCTCCAGTTCGGAAATGTGATAGTTTAGTTGTAGAAGGTAAGAAGAGGGGTAGAGGTAGGCCTAGGATTACGTGGAGAGAGGTAGTGTCTAAGGACCTACGTATGTTAGATATTGAGCCAGATCTTGCTTTTGTGAGGCTTACATGGAGACAAAGAATCCATATAGTCGACCCCGCCTAGTATAGGATTACCGATAAGTCGGCTAATTTTATTTTATTTTATTTTCCTTCATTAGCCTAGCTTTGTCTGTAGGAATACTTTTTTTGCTTCTAATATTCCATTCTCTTATAAAATTATTTGTTATTAGTATTATTTATTTATTTATGAATTTTTATGTTTCATCTTATTTTCAGTTTATTTAATTTTATCTTATTTCATATTTGAGAGCAACATGAAGACAGAGAATCCATATAGCCGACCCCATCTAGTATGGGATTAAGGCTCAGTTGTTGTTGTTGTTGTGGCACACATTGCCACGTCAGCATGCCTGCCACGTCAGCATGCCTGCCCATGTGTCATGCCAACTAAGCGAAATACCTCCTTTTTTAATTTCAAAAAATAAAATATACCCCCTGTATTTTACTCGTATGCCACTTGGCAGAAACACAAGCGCCACGTCAGCCCTAGGGACTGTATTTGACCAGAAATGCAAAATATAGGGATTGTATTGAACAAAATGAAAATACAAGGATGAAACTGAACAATTGTACACTGTTCAGGGACGAAAAGTGTCTTTAACCCTAAAAATAACACATTCATAGAAAACATGTTAGTCCTATGCATACAATTATCATATAATTTTGGTCATTTCATACAAAAATAAGGATATATATGTTGATCATCTTCATATCTTATAATCAAGATATAATGCCAACCAAGCAAGAAAACACAATGAAAACTGCATATATATAAGCAAACACCAGCATCACATCACACATGCGCATCAACCCATGTGTATAACATACAACCATGCATAGTATTCACTCACCCTCATGTCCTATGTCCAACCATCTGCACGAAGCAATAATCTGCATGAAACAATATATAATATCTATACGAAGCACTGCACGAAGCAATATGTCACGTACGTATGGTCACCCACAAAGGGCAAGACAACCGGTACCATACTCCCAAAGAGTATGAGTAGGGGGTGTTGAATGAAATAACTACTTTAAGTTTTGAAATCACCCCTCCCAAATGTGGTACCAATGCGGTCCCAAAAACCTATATAGAGCTCATATACTGAGCCCTTGGTAAACACTAGAACAACTTAACTGGGTTATATATAACCAATATCATGCAACCTATGCAAGCTTGTATTTCAAGTTCAATACATGTGCTTTTACGCCCTCTTTTCCGTCGCGCAATCAAGTGTGAGTCCTTTGGAATCATCTGTACATCTCAGTTTCCAACCAATCAACCCTTATTCCAGGGTGATTTCTATCTCATAATAACATACAAAACTAATCCTCCGCCCAGGGTAGTTAAACATTCATCACAATCAAATACAAGCAATGTATGGAAAAATCAGTTTCATAAAAATACTATAGAGATCATATAATAGCCCTATCTAGGGGAAATCTTGTCATAGATATTGAAAATAGTATTTAGAAATGTACATTATCACATTTATATCATAAAACAAGAGTAAAAAAAAAGAAAACATGGGACTCTTCGGCATTCTACTCACCTCGATAGCTTATTCCCCTTTACTGTTCCAGCTCTCCCGCAGAGTCCACAATGCCTACAGAATTTATAACCAACTTTAAGGTGCCATCTTTAGCTTAAGATTGATTCATCACCTAATATAACCTAGAATGAATATTCTCTTAATTCAGGGAAAACAAATCCATAACTTAGTTTCTTTTTGAAAGCCTAACACAGCCCTGCTTTGGTTATGGTTTGCTGAAAGTTCTAAATTAAGAAGTGAGCCTGGCTTGATGACAAGTGATCAAAATGGAATGTCTAAAACTCAAGAGACATGTAGCTTACAACTTTTATGAGGCTTGGACTAAGTGGTATTGATGGATTTACTCAAATGTATTACCTTTTTAAATACAAGAAACAACACCAGATGAGCTTCTATCAACTAGTTTGCCATAATTAAAAGCTCAAAGGCATAAAAGTGTACGTAGGAAAGACACCAAACAAACAAAATACAAAATAAAACCATGCAAAGACTCAACTATGAAGGAACATCATCTCAATTTATAACCATTCAAAGACTCAATTATACAAAGGAGCATTATAGCTAAATAGAGATGTGGAAATTGTTTGGAGCTAAGATGTTTAAGAGTCATGTGACAACAGATGCTCTAAGAGGCTAGAACTTAGATTCATATTAGTCCCTCATATTCCACAACCTAAAGTATGTTAAACTGGAGAGGTTTGCACTCATCCTTGGAAGAGAGATTGCAATGTGTGTGTGGGAAGAGAGAGAGAGAGAGAGAGAGAGAGATTAGAGAGATCTCAAAAGAACTCAAGGAAATCAAGAATGAAATCCTATAGAATGTTCAGGAACGAAGGAGGTGGGTGTTGTTGTGTTTTAGCAAAATTTCAATTTAGTCCTCAGTCTAAGAGTTCATAACGATTAAGTCCCTTAGAAATTATGTTGTAGTCCTTATTATTTAAAAACTCATACATGCAAGTCCATACTTTTTCCCAAATATTTCATCTTCTCCTTTTCAATCCGTTCAATTAACCTTCTTACTCGTCATAATTAACTAACTTTCCTCATTTTTATCTAATCAACTCTATTAACCCTCATCATGTCTTAATTGCAAAATTTACCATTATTAAATGGGTTTCTAGTTTTTCGGAAAAATCGATGCCGATGAGTATAGAAATTCTCATCTTTGTTGGTATACATTCATTAGGAAGCAATTGGCCATGAGGCCTTCTCGGCGTTGAGGTCCTGATAGCCGTTTGGATCTCTTCCTTAATAAATTGGTCCTCTAGTTGTTATAGGCATGGCCTTTTTCAATATTCAAATAGAGTCTCCCGGTCTGTATTATATCAGATTTCCTTTGTGTAGCCAAATGAGTTTTCTGTGAAGTGGTTCGAGACTGCTGTGGTGATCTCCTTTCGAATTTTGTCAAGGTGTCCATGTGTTCGTTACGTTAGGTTATCCAGTTGGTGTTCTTCTTTTGGTTTGCAGTATTATAGAATAATCTAGTGTTTAGGTCACCTTTCTTAAGCCAGGTGATTCAGGAGCAATGTTGCTAGTGTGATTCTTCATTTCTGATGATTTTTTTCATATTCTTAATTGTGGGTGAAGAAGTAGAGTTTTTCCTCATGGGTGAGCAGTCATGCTTCACTCTTGATATCCTTTTTCTCCATTAGTTTGATTAGTATCTTTTTCCTTTTCACCTAGTCTGCTTATCTATGCTCATGCTACCCCTTATTAGGGTAAGTTGCTTCGCAAGTTTGTAGGTCCCATTTCCTTCATAGCTCAATCCTTTGTCACCATGATTTACTCATATTCCAAAAATCCTTAGCATTGCCCATTCCTGGTTAAAGTGGAAAGGTTACCTTTTCAAGTCGTGTGCCGCATTCTAGAGATATGGAAAGATGGCCTGAACATACCCTAAGTAGTGCTTTCTACCAAATTCTAGGGAACAAAGACACCCAATCTATTGAAAGCAGAAACCTATCCAATCTTTTAAGGATGGTATCGAATGGCCATTCGTCCATGTATACTTCTTCCCTATTTTGTGTGTGTGTGTGCGTGCGTGCGCCAGGCGTAGATTGTTGATGAGGTCACTAAAACACATATATGGTCATGGAGGTTGTTTTTTTTGGACGTAAAGAGCGAATGGCTAGGCCACCGCTAGTTAAGAACCAAAGGACGGGGTCTGCCTGGGTTCGACTCCGAGCAAGCGCGCAGGCAACAAGTGCACTGCAGACACTGTGCTCCAAACAGGAGCGCCACAGGAACACACCCCCCGCATCACCTCGAACCCGAGACCGGGTCGAGGGCACGGAACCCGAATACCGCGTGACTCAAGGGTCGTTGGAGGTTGTTGAGGGCGACACTCCTTTCATTGGGCTCTTTAGTAAAGCTAAAGCCCCCTGCGATCAACCATATATGGTCCCTACCATCTATTTTTTATGTTTTCCAATTCTCCCCAAAATTCCTTTCTCTATGATCTATAGTAGTGAGTATTCATTATGTTGTGTTAGACAAGTCCTCCAGTATATCAGTGATGGAAAAGAGATCAATGAAACTATTAATTAACTTCATATGGTTGGATTTCCAGCAATACAACAACATCCACCTGTTTTAGAAACTAGTAATGTCGCTTTCCCATCATAATAGAGTTTCCCCCAAATGGATTCAGCAGTACATGGAGAATGTCAAAGGGAAATCAACCACATTAAACATTACACCACTCTACACCCATTGCTGGAAATGAAATACTGCCCAAGAGAGTATAACATGGTTGTTGATACACTGGCCACTTATGCACGAAGAAATCCTATATTATCATTGTTTCACAGAGGGGCAGATCGACCCAGGTGGCTTGAAGATGTTATCCAGGCAGCAGGGCTCCACTTTTGAACCACTCTGATTACTTGTTGTTTCTTTTTTTTTTTTGTTTCAAAAGCTAGAATTAGCTCTTTCCTGTCAAAAAAAAAAAATGGATTTCCGTGAAATATTGACTTTCATAAAACACTTGTTTGGATCCCCTTGTGGAAATTTAGGCACCTAGGGGCCTAGTTGTGCCTTTGGTGTACCTTTGCTCATTCCACTTCCAAACTTCTCATGTGTAATAGGGTGGGGTAGCGAAACCCTCCTTGTGTTCGAGGGTTACGTCCACGAGCTGATAGCTCTAGGAAATGAGCTATTTTAGTGGTTATTTGCTAAGAAATTTAGAGTTGAAGAGTACATTATAGAATGAATTACACATGTTTTAGCTCTAGAATACACCATTTGGGTAATTGTGCTATCTAAACCAACGAATACCGGCAATAAACCAACGAATATCGGCAATAAACCACCAGCCATACTTACCTCAGTGTTGATTTAACTCTAAACCATAGAAGACTGGCATGGAACGACCGGCTGCAGACGTTGAGCCATCGGTTGCCAACAAAGAACCACCGACCATATATACCTCAGTATCGACTGACTCTAAACCATCGACCGCCAACGCTGAGCCATCAGTTGCCTATAAAGAACCACCGGTTTAATCAATCGAACAAACACTTTCCCTCGTCCTTCCACCGACCACCTTCATTGAAATGCCAACTGCGACCACCGATCCGGAGATGGACGAAGTGATCCATACAGAGGACTGCATAGCCAACGACACAAATCCAATGAAGATGGATTTTATACCGAAGAAGAAACGTCTTGCTGGTTTCATGTGGCTGGACAAACTAAAACAAACAACAATTGGGATGTTTCTCACCTTAGTAAGTTTTCCACTTATAATAATTATTTTCCATTTATAATGTCCCGTTTCCAATTATATCTTATAGTTTTTGCTTATGTTGCATAGTTTCCGCTTACTTTCAGTTGTTTTCGTTTAACATTCAGACTTTTCGCTTAATATATTCCAATCTCACTGGTTGGGGAATGAGGTGGCTAGTGGTATTCTTCATGGGAGTGAGGTGGCGAGCTATGACTTGTTAGTGGTGAGACCCGCCGGTTAAGTCCACCATGCACTTCTCACCAGTTTTGCGGCTATTTAATTCTATTGAATCCCTTTTCCATTTACGAGGTTTTGGTTCACTCCGTGTCATGGCTATTTGGTTCTCCTAAATCCCTTTTCTATTTATGAGGTTTTGGCTCGCTCTGTGTTGCTTCATGTTATCTGGACGGCGCTTCCTTTCGTTACATGTAGGTGGGCAAAGTTATAATAACACTTTCAGAAACACGAAACGTCACGCGAATCCTTTATGCCCCTTCTCACGTCACCCTTTGCTATTTAAATAGCCCTCGATGGGGGCACACCCTTCTCACTCTTTCCTATGCTGGGTTCTATCCCCCTCGAATGGATCCTCACCGGTTGAGCAGATCGCTAAGGGAACTCACCGTAGGATCTCCACCGGTCCCGAGCCCCGAACTTCGAGAAAGTACAGAGGCCTCTGAGAAAGAGAAGGAGGAGTCACCTACCGCACAACCGGTTTCCCTTAAAAGGATCCGGGAGAACGCCGTGGTGGCGTATAAACGCGGGGTACTCTTCCACATGGATATTCATCGCGCTATCGAGCTCTACCAGATATCGAATGAGAACCTGGCCTGAGAGTGTGAGATCGCCTCTTGTGTTGTCTCCGACTTCAAGGAATCCGATGAATTCCAGGGCCTAGTTGGTGAGGAAAGGAGAAAAGGTGTCAAGGAAGGTTTCAAAATCTTTCAAGATATCTCTCGTCATCATCCCGAGCTAGACTTGACTGCAATGGAGTTCAAGAACGCCTTTCAGTATCTTCCTCCTAGTACCCTTAGTACCCTTGGTGAAGATACTGATTGAATAAATGCTGCTGCTGGTGTTCCTGGACCACTTCATCTTTTTTCCTTGCTTTGTTTACATCATCCTTTCTTTTTTCTTGTTTAATGTGTTCAGGGATGCCCTTCAATATCTTCCTTGCTTAGTTTCCATCATCCTTTCTGATATAATTTGTTTTCGTGTAATATAAAAACTTCTCGATTAAGTTAAGGTGTTTTTTCTTAATATTTGAAGTTTGTGTTTAACATAGTGTGTTCCCGTTTAATCGATTGACTTCCTGTTTAATATAAGGTGTTTCAGCCTAATTTTGGGAGTTCGCATTTAATATTATCAGATTGTGTTTAATATCTAGAGTTCCCATTTAACATATGATATTATTTGATTCATCACAGTTTTTTGAGCTTGTCCCTGTCACACGGGTGGAAGAAGTCAATGTACAAGTCTTGAGGAAGGACGATCAACGGCCCTGACCGGAAAGAAATGAAAAAGTTGTCACTGCAACCCCATCCCGTGGCAAGAGTGGCAAGGGGAACACAGATATTGCATGAAAAGGGTCCGGGAACGGTCCTAGCCCAGCAGCCCCCGGCGTACTATCCAACGTCGTTCTTCCACGACCACTCTGGCAAGAAGGCCAATGGACCAGGACACTGTGACATTCCTTGAGAAGGCATATGATATTATTTCAAGAGGCTTTGCCTGCATCATGTCCTGATATGACAAAATGGAGGGACAGAAACAGGGTGTTGAACCACCAGCTCCGCCGTTTGAGAAAAAGGAGCTTGCGGTGCCGCCAGTATCATCCCCACCCATTATATAGAAGCAGGTGAAGAAAGTCATCCACAAGGCCACTCGGTCACAGAAGTGGGTGACTTAGTCTCAGTCTGTGCAGGCCACTCTCCTTGAGGAGAAGTCGTTGAAGAGGAATTCTCGCAAGGGCAAAACAACTACAAATATTACCGAAGTCCATTTGTGTCAGCTCATGTTGGCTATGACGACAACAACGACTTGGTCATACTTGGCAGTTTAATTGAATTATTGACACAATTTCAACATTCTTTGGTAGAGTACAAATGGCTAAGGCCCCCACAGATCCTTTTTGGGATGGAATTGTGCCTCGGTTAAACGATATGCTCTCCGAGAATGAATCCCTCCTGTTGGTGCATATATCACCAATGAGATTGGGATATCTTAAGCGGAAAGTCAGAATGTTAAACGAAAACAGCGGAAAGTAAGCGGAAACCCATATATTTAAGCGGAAAGTCAAAATGTTAAACATAAAAAAGCATACACTAAACGGAAACCCATATATTTAAGCGGAAACATGAAATGCACGAAATATTAAATGGACATGCTGACGGGTTGGTTGGGTCATCCAAAGAGAAGACATGATATTTACCACATCGCTTATATATCTCAGTTAGTATTGACGCGCATGAAGTCAACACGGTAAACTGCAACACTCATCCCCCCCTTATATTTGGCGACTGCACAAAGGTCTCCATTACCAACCTGCAACAAGAGCGTGCGCCTTACACTAGCATGGTTTTAAACTGCACAAGATATTCAAAAAATTTCTCGAAAAAATGAGAAAAAGAAATCACGGCGAAGGTGGATGTTTCTTCGACTAGTCTTGGGCAGTAACTCGCCGAGATAGAGATGGTCATAGAGCTCGTTACACCTGGAGAAGAAGAAGAGGAGCAGAAAGGTAAGGAAGAAGAAGAGTATAAAAGGCTGAGAAAAGTACAAAATGGATTAAAAAAGAAGAAGGGTATAAAAAGTTGGGAAAAGTACAAATTGGATTAAAAAGAAAGAAGAGTATAAAAAGCTGAGAAATGTAAATAAAAAAAATAAAAATAAAAAAGTAAGTGAAAACATGGCAAAAGTGAGGAATGATGGGTGGAGTGTAATATTTGAAAAATCTGACATGACTTGATGGGAAAGTTCTCCACCAACAATAATAAGGGTAAAGTATGCATTATGGGAAAAACTAACTGATGGAGTGAGCTGGAAGGGCTGAAAAATAATTTTGGCATAAAGGAGGGACTGTCTGGGAAAATTAAATATCAAAGGGATTGTCTGGGAAGTTTTGAAACTTTCAGGAACCTAAAAATAATTTTCCCAACATATTTTACAGGGAAGGTGAGCAAATATTATTTTTATAAGAGCATTTAAGCAAATACATACTTCGTAGAGGAATGAAAGCTATTTCTCGATTTAGAAAGTTGGACTTCCTATTTGCTCGATATGAAAATCAGCTCCCCCGTTCAACTAAATAACTAAAGGTGCATGTGAAATCTCAATATTACATGCCTAACAACATTTTGAATTTAGCACAAAAAAGGTGAAAAAAAGACTTAAATGAATCGAAAGACTTGAGCAGAAGGAAATGTAAGGTTTTATAAATCTTGTTTTATAAAATATTGAAATAAACATGTTTTCTTTATAAATAAAGAACAACAAAATAAATATTTTAAAAAGTAAAGAACAATTAAAAATATTTTATTTTTATATGGTGTAATTTAATTTTTTATTTAATTTATATAAGTCTTCTAAATACATGTTTTAGAGATAGTGTTGATCCAAATAAGAAGTAAACAAAAATTAATTTAACTCCCATGATGAAAAAACAAAAGGTTTGGGAAGAAAATAATCACATTTCACTTCTATACATTTTTATTATAAAAAACAAAACAATCGTGAATTTCTGATAATTGGCTAAATCGTTAAAATAGCTAGCTTTTAACTTTCCAATCACCCGAACCATTCATGTTAAAACAATCGTGAATCTAACCCTGCTAGATGGGTGTCATCAACACGCCAAACTCAGCTAGCTGGGTTAGATTCGTGAAAGCAATTCATGAGACTCAGTCGGCTTATATATCATTACACATAATGTAAACATCACCAGAGATTGACAGGGAAATATATATAAGAAAAAAGTAAGTTAAGGTGAAAATATAAATTGTATGAATAGGTTTTCACTTTCTAGTCCCACAAGCTATTACCATTATATGATTAACAGTTTGACAAGCAAACAGTGTATTGCAACCACATATTGTTTAAAGAACATCATAAAGGAATTTGTTGGAGTATGTGGCTCATATTTCTTTGCTAGCAAGATGGCAAAAGGCAGATCCCGGAGTGAGTGGAGTGGAGCTCACACTGACATCTACCATCGGGGGGACTCCGAATAGGGTTGGGGGTGCAGGGGCAATGCCCCGCGGTATGGTATAGTAAGGAGGGTATTTTTATAATTTTCATACATCTAGGGTTAGTATAAATACATATGATGTAACCCTAATTTAATTAATAGTGAAATTTCTACCTCTTGCTCCTATGGAGGTAGGCATACGACCGAACCACGTAAATTCTCTATATGTTTTTCTCTTTTGTTCCTGTTGTTTGATTTCATTATATTGTTGAACCATCCACAACATAACTTTTTGACAATACTACAGCTAAGTTCTGGGAAACACTAATTAGAAAAAGAGGCAAGTATTTGTATTCTAACCTACTCAAAATATTGTTAATATCAAACTTTACTGCAAAGATTTTGGAGAAAACTCAAAGTTCTTTCTTGGGATTGCACATCCAGGAAAGATACCCGTGGCCGATGATTCTTCAAACATTAGACTTGTCAATGCCCATATCCCAAAAGTAATTGTTGCAACAACCTGAAGTTTAGAGTATGGATCTAAATTAAGCATTTTGATAACAAGTTAAATAAAAATCAACAATCATGTTGTACAATATCTGTGTTTTTCATCAAGTTTATCAGTACCCTTTTTTCGCGTTAGACAAGTTGTTTTGAATTTGAGTCTTCATTCCCATAAGATGATTTTCCCCGGCATTCACACAAATTGACATATAGATGTTTTTTCCCAGGCATTCACACAAAATGACAGATGGCTTTTCTGATTTGGAGCGTGGATGCAAGTACAACTTAATTTCGACTTTTGGTCAACAGATTGGTTGAAGACAATTAAAAAAGTCATCTGCCATAAATTTTGGACAATACCCATATTCATCTTCTAGGAGTTTCTCCAATTTTATAGAGGGATCCTTTGACCACATCCTCTCGAGGGTAATAACCATATAATAACTGAACAATTCTCGAACAAATTTATGGCATGGTACCTTGTATGCCAAGACACTAAAAAGTCTAAGCAACATATAAATGCAAGACATAGATTATACAACAATTTCGATTATTTATTTATTTATTTATTTTTTATAAATATGAATAAGCCACTAGAATCAAACCTATTATACATGTAAAGATTGGTCTTCAATATATATATTTTTTTTTCAACAAAGACGACAAGTGTCTCCTAAAAGTTAGGGGCTTAACAATGCCAAGATCCGTATGCATGCCCTCACTTTGTGGTCATGGATTCAAGCATGCACTATAAGAGATCTAGGCTTGTGAGTAGAATAGAGGATTAGGGTGGACGGAGTGACACCGATTTGATCTATTGCTGAGGGATCAGGGTAGGCAATTCCACGGTAGTGACGTAGTGTTGTCCTACAATGTATCTAACTTACCATAGAGATATGGACTTACTTGCATGATCCTTAGAGATAAGGTCCTGTATGATGCACCCGGAGTGCACACAAGCACATCACTTTACCACATATACACCCACATCCATGTTCAAGTAAGCATAGCATCCCAAGGAAAAAATCATCATAAGTCTAGCAACCCATACAACCCTAAGTCTTCCATCTTGAAGTTTTACTCCCTTTTAACCTTCTGTCATCACAACTCACTTACAACAGATCATACTCCATCACACTTTACATTCAAACATATTACTAACTCATCCATAAGTAGAAGAATTTATCTCCGTTCCCTTGGGATTTCGACCCAGTACTCACCGGTTATTACTTGCGACCACGTACGCTTGCGTGCGGAGGCTTGAGTGCTTGCACTCAAGTTTTCTAGTCAACACGAGCATTGCAAACGATATGAGGTCCATGTTAGGCCATTAAGATAATCTAAGGGGAATTGTGCAAATGGTTGAGTTCATACATTCAGGGTCTATGCGATCAATTTTTCTCTTGGAGCCTGTTTATATATAAAAAATAAAATAAATAAAAATAAATAAATTTATTCAAAAAATAGTAATTAGCTAGGGACAATACCCTAGGTAAAATGCTAATTAAAATCCCTGGGTAATATTATGAAGCGAGGGATTTCCCAAGAAATAAAATCCCTGGTTAAAAGCCTCTTGGGTAATAATTTTCCCATGGATTTTATAATCCCTTTCTAAATAGCAATGAATTAATCCCTGGGTAAGTAATTTCTATTAACCAATTCTTAATAGACGAGGAATTTACTATGAAAATGTTCCTGGGCAATCCCTGGGTAAATTTAGCAAGCGAATTTTCCTGCGTAATCTGTTGCTAAAGTTTCCAAATTTAAAATGGGAAATCCCTGGGTAATCCATGTATAAGATTTCCTAGGGATTATTCCTGAGTAATTCAATAGTATTTGAACACGGCAGCAATGAATAAATCACTTGGTAATCCCTTGCTAAATATACTGATGGATTATTTTCTTGGTAATCCTAGGGTAATAAAATTTGAAAATAGGGTTATTCCCTAGGTAATCCCTTGCTAATATAAAAGAAAACTTTATTTATTTATTTTAAATTTATAATACAAAAGTTTGTAATAATAATTATAATATATCATAAACAAATAACACAATTCATATCGTAAATAAGTGCTAGCACACATAGGTAATGTACAGTAGCAAGTAGTAGAGCTCCTTTGCAGCTTGAATAGGGCTCTGTTACTTCTCCCATGCTTCATCCGGTGAATGAGCTCCTCTACCGCGTTCTATGTGTGTTCCAAAGTGTAATTGATGAAGTTGGGCGGTTTGGATTTCTCATTTGTATTAGAAACATGTATTTATTTGGATTTTGTGTTCAAGGGATCCTATGTAAAACACTATTAAAGTGTATCAATGGAGCTCTTCTTGAATTTGGACACAAAAACATCGATGATTTTGTTTTTATAATGTAAAACATGAGAAATGTAATCTTTATTTCAAACTCTCTTTAATTTGAGTTTCTCTTTTGTTTCTTTTCTAATAAAAAATTTGTAATTTTTTTTTATATAAATGCAGGTGTTTATGAAGGACCTGTGCAAAGAGCAAGTAGGATGGCCTCTAAATGACATGGAGAGGTCCTACAAGTTCATGGTGAGGCATACTAAGCTATGAAAGGTTGCTCTTCATAGCACCTTTCCCTGTTGGGTCCATTGTTCATACCATGCCACCCTGACCTCTTTATCAATTCGGGGCTTGTGGTTTGAGTAATGTAAATAAAGATAAAAAGATAAATTCATGCCCTTTTTTATGCCACATCAGCAAGAATTAATGGGGTTAAGCGTTTTAGCACTTTTTTGCAAACGGTTTAGACTACAAAGTACTAAGTGTCACAACTCAAATGACAAGCCCCGAATTGATAAAAAAGGCAAACCACAAGGTAGTTTAGTGAAATTTCCTAAATAAAAAAAAAATCATTAGAAGCCTGATCAATGGCCTCCCATTGCTCTGTTCGCTTAGAGTTGGCGAAGATGTGTTTCAAGGCAAGGGCGCAGTGTGGCGGTTGAAGCAAGACAAGGGCGCAATCTGCGATGATGTTTGGCTGATTGAGCTCTCTGGCAAATCCTTTTTCAGTGCGATATCTCTGGCGATCTTCGACGTTGCAAGCCTTCCCAAAATAGTTATATCTGGGAGTCGGTTTGATGGCAATATCTCGCCAGATATTGATGCTCTCTTGGCCTCATATGGGTTTTTTTGCGGCCGACAACCGGCTCACTAGCCTCCCTTTCGAGTTGGGTCGGGCTTCGCAAGCTCGACCTCTGCAACAACTCACTCTCCGCTGAGCTTTCAAAGGGTCTTCAATCATGGCAAAATCTCAGTGAGCTGAATCTCGCAAATAATACTCTCCTGGCGATCATTCCCTCTGGACTCCATCTTCTTGACCTGGATCTCAGACCAGGAACCCATGATGACAGAGCGGATGAAGCTGATGTGCACCGATGGATGTTTTATTCCACAATATCATCAAGAACAAACAAAGGTCATTAATTGGAATTACTGAGGGAAATTGCAAGGACCCGATTAGACAATGAGGCTTTAAAAAGGGATTGCAATATGATAAACATGTAACTAACCTTCACAGGAAAAGTTGGTAACTCATTTCTCTCACAAAAAGAGGGTGACGGGTTCGAAACAGGCCTATGGCCTAGTTCTAGTGGTTTGTCCACATTTATGAAAACAAAATATGCTAAACATGTAGGATTAGTGGGGAGAAATGATTTAGACAGTGACTTAGCACCTAAGGCTATGTTTGGGTAAGGGGAATGGAATGGAAAGGAATGGAGAAGGGAATGGAAATGACAAAGGAATGGAAAGGAAATGGATGAGGAGGGGAATGATTACCTTGTTTGGATGGGAGGTAATAGGAAGGTAATTTATTGGGAATGGGAAAAGTAAAAAAGGGGATTGTGATACAATTACTCTTATACCCTTGCATTAAAAATGATTACTTTTTTACATTTATCCTATTGTTTTAATTATAATCTGATTTAGTTGTGATGATTAATATTTTTATTTAAACAACTCATTATTTAAATTAACAACTCCATTAATATTTTTCTTCCTGCTATTTTTCTTAATCTGGATAAGATGCCAAAAATTCAGAAGAATTGGATAAGAGCCTGTTCATGTTGTTGATCGAAATAATTAATCACTTTGTTTACAACAAAATTCAACTGATTGGATCAAATATTAAAGAAAAGAAGCTTTTTCTCCCTTGAACTGAACAAATCATTCACATAGGATTGGGTCTGGTTTATCACAAATCCAAATAATTTGATCAAATATTAAAGAAAACCACTTTGTTTTTACTAAACCAGACAAGATCTCAAACATACATAACTGGGTGAAACCAGTTAATGCTGTTGATCAAATCCAAGAAACTGTATCATGAAACCATAAGAGAAATCAAAATCAATTTGATCAATATTAAACAAAACAACCTCTTTTTTTAACATGATAAAGAAATTCCCACATAGAGATAGCAGCACTGAACATAGAGATAACAAGTGTTAGAGACATGCAAAATCAACTCATTACCTGGAATAATAAAAGCTACAAGTAAAAATGAATTATCATCATTGAAGATTCAATGAAAACCCAAATCATCCCCAGGTACCTCTCTGGCCTACATTCTGCTGGCTTGGAAAACAAAAGCTAACTCCCTGCAGCCTGGTGATCAGAAATAGCAACAACTCATAGAAAAATAACATATGCTCTATCAAAGAAACAAGCAAAAGTGAGATGAATGCAATCACAGATACACATAAACTTGGGAATACACCAGTAATAAACAACAATTTCATATGTTACTAAGTGCATTCTCCTGAAAAAAAAAAGAGAGAAAGAAAGACAAAGTGGGTTCAAGAGGAAACTTGTGTTATTATAGCCCTCAACCCTGTGTGACAAAGTTTTCCAGTGTTCTGCTAGCCTCAACACCATAATGTGTAGCTAGCCTCAAAACATAAATTACCACAAATAAATAAAGGATACAAAACCTAAATTACAACAAATTAAACCCAAATAAATTACTAATCTTTATTCAAAGGACAAAACCTAACCATACCAAGCATACAAACAATAATCCTAGCTCTTTGTGAAAACAAGATAAGAAAGATCTTGTGCAATAGAATTGAAATCAAAGCAGATTAGGGTTTCAACTACAATAGATCCTTGGGAGGCGGATTAGGGTTTCGTTGGAACTTCTCGGAAGGGGAGTGAGAAGGGATTCAAGGTGGCCAGCCGGAGGGGGTGAACGGCGACGAGGAAGAGACGGAATGAAGATTGTTGCCGAAGGAGATTACCGGAAGCAAGATCGTACTGTCGGGAATGGGAACACGCGGGTTGAGAAGTCGTGATAGTGGAAGAGAGATCGCAGAGATTGGGAATGGTATAGAGCGCGTTTGAGTAATTTCGGTCCCCCCAATTCAGGCGGAATGGTGAATACCCTCTTGATGGGAGTGGGTTAACCCTCTCAAAGGGAATCAATACTTCTAATGCCAAACCAAACGCTGCCTAAAAGAATTATGGAGAAGAACCTTTTGCCCTTCTATCATCTTATTTGTAGGACCCTTTTTAGGGGATGAACTCATGAACATTGGCTTCTCTTCCATTAATGGATCCTTTCTTGTCTTCAAACTCAAGCTCATCAACTTCAGTTGAAAGGCACACTGATTCCTTCAATCATACAAATAGCTAATTTGACACTTTTTTCATTGTTAAGGGTGTGGTTTATGACAAAAAGAAATTCAGAAAGTTATGAGAAGTATTGAAAAGCTCCATTTCAATACTTGTCAATGGAAATGGGAAAAATCAAAATTTTGTTCTTTTCTTTTTTCCCCCACTTCCTGTATTTCATATTAACATGAAAATGAAGCTATACTCTAATTTTGCCCCATTTATAAAATTAAGTGACACTTCAATGGTGCTTAATTTTATGTCTCATTCATGCACTACTTCATCAATGCATACCACTGTTTAGTACCAAAACATAAAGCATATAATACTGTTAGTATTGGAATCCAACCAGCCATAATATGATTATAATGAAACTATTGGAAAAAAATTGAAGATGTTGAGATGCTGAAGAAAATGTTGAAGGTAATGATGAACATGAAGAAAATATTGAAGAAGATGATGAATATGAAGAGAAGATGAAAAAGATGATGAGAGGAAGCAGCAGCTTGTAGAGCTGGTGTTATTGTATGAAAGTATGATCGTAAATTTTGTTGAAAAGGCATTCTATAGTCATGCCCAAACATTTAGTTGTGTGCAGCGCACTCAGATTGATGTATGTGTCACTGGTGGATTAATAGGAGCAGGAACTACTGCCAAGGAAAGAAGAAAATTGAAGAGAAGAAAATGATCCAGCTCAAGAAGAAGAAGCTGTGAACTAAGATGAAAGGAAAGTAGGATTTGTTGTAGAAGAAGCCATGAAAATGAAGAAGAGCTATTATAGCTGCTGCAGAAGCCATAAGGAGTTGCGGATGCCATGAAAGCTATGAAAACAAAGATGAAAGCAAGGAGGCTGCAGATGTTCAAAGAAGAGAAATTTTCAATGAATCTGCGAATTTGGTTCTTCACCAGTTGATATTGCTAAAGCTTATATACAAGCACTAGCATCGACATCTGGTACTAAAAATCAAAGTGGGAGACCAAGAACTAAAAAAATCCGATGTAATGTGAGAATCAAAGTTGCCTTTTTCAACAGCATTAGATGATGTATGTATTTCTGTGGATCCAAAACAATAACAAAGATGGTAGTCAATATGGACTGAGTTTCCAGATTTTGATGACTAATATCAATTCAAGTTCATTGACAGATCAGCAGAAACCATCTGGTGGCTACAATGTCACTATCTATCATTAATTTTCACAATGAAGTTGACAACTACAGAGTTCATCATTGGGAACATGATTGCCTTGAGCACTCTCGTGGAAATCCTTCATAATATGTTGAGCCACCTGGGAAAGACCCTGAGAAGTTGACAGTTTGGCAAGACTCTAGCTGGAAAGACCCTGAGAAGAGCATTGAAGACTACAGCATCAGCATGTGAAGCTCGGCCATTATTTTAGTTCTTGGGTGGCAACTATTAATATATATATATATATATATATATATATATATATATATATATACAAATATGTTGAGCCGCCACCAGGGAAAGACCCTGAGAAGTTTTTTTTTTTGGTACATTAAGAGCTAATCAAAGTAGCTAATCAAAATAACAGCACTGCTGAATAAAACTTAAAACACAAAATTGTAGTCTCTTATACTCCTCCATCAACCAATTTGGGACAGATCTGTCATTGGAGATATGAAAATCTTGTTGCTCTACTCTTGCTTTCCTTGCCAAACTGTCAGCACAAGCATTGAAATCCCTTGGTATATGTTGCAGTTCACACTTGTTAATTCTTCCCATCAGCATCCTGCACTTCCTCAATTGGGCTTCGCTATTCTCATCTTGATCCTGCTTCAAGCTTCTCATTCTCCTGATTATTGACAGGTTATATGTGTGAAGCAGCACTCCTTCGCTGCCCATTTTCCCAATTTCCTTCAATCCAAACTTTAGAGCTTTAATCTCTCCCTCATAAACAGAATCAGCTTTCACACATTTGGCACCTGCAAAACATAATAACCCAGAATTAGTTAATATAATGCACGCAACACCAGCATGATTCTCACCTTCCTTCCAAGATGCATCCACAAAAGTGTGGTGCATAAAGTTAGCCAGGTTCCATTGTCGTATCACTGTGTCATCTATCCTGTTAATACACCTGAAACTCTCCTGTTTTTCAGAAAATAATGCAGCAGCTTGTTTAGCAACAAAAGATGGAACAAATTCTTTAGCCCTAAATATGAGATTGCATCTGTGTATCCAAATTGCCCATAAAATATATGCAATTAGCTCTGCTTCTCCAGTATGATAGTGAGGCCACTTTCTTGTTCCAATCAACCAGTTTCCCTGTAAAACATTGTCAAATTGAGGATTCCAGCCAGTTAGAACACCATCCTTTTTTACACTCTCCCACACAAGATTAGTAAACCTGCACTCAGAAAATAAGTGGTTAATAGTTTCAGGATGAAGTTTGCAGATAGGACAGGGGTCAGATGGACCAATGCCGATATTAAATAAATGTTGGATTGTAGGTAATTTGCCATGAAAGAATTTCCAAAGGAACAGTTTGATCTTTGGGGTGACCCTTAATTTCCAAAGCTTGTTCCAACCACTCCATTGGTCCTGTATATCTTTGACTCTATATGTATCATAAACAGCAGCTGTGAGGGATTTGCCCTCAGTTTTTTCCTTCCATTTCCATCTTACTTTGTCATCATCCATAGCTACCTGTTTCTCAGTAAGCAGTTCAACAATAGAGGGATGAAATAAAACATTAACATAATTCCAATCCCATTGGGTGTTATTCCTCAGGTCTTGGATGATCAAGCTGGACATGTCATACTCCATATTAATGAATGAAGGCATCAAATTAAATGGAATGTCAAACAACCATGGATCCTGCAGCACATGATTTGAGTTAATGATGTTTATTGGAGTAATATTAGATTTAATGCTTCTTGCAGTTTGCAGTAATCCTCTATAAGTCCATGAGACATTCCTAATGGGTGTTGTCAACCATGGATTAGGGATACCATATTTAGCTTTCATGAGTTTAATCCAAGTCTTCTCCCCATCATTCATAAGTTCCATTGCATGTTTAGAAAGAAGAGACTTTTTCATTAGCTTCAGATTTTTAATACCCAGGCCACCCTCAGACTTTGGGTTGGTAACAACATTCCAACCAATTAAATGTAAGCCTTTACCATTACTATTATTAGCCCATATGAACTTCCTAACAAGTTTGATAATAGAGTCAAGGATGGTGTCAGGAATGGCATATGTGCTAAGGCCATAATTTGGAATTGCCATTTGACAGTTTGGCAAGACTCCAGCTGGAAAGACCCTGAGAAGAGCATTGAAGACTACAGCACCAGCGTGTCAAGCTCAGCCATTATATATACATGTAATGTCATATGCTGAGGTCAATAAATTTATGTATGCTGAACTACATGTCTTTTATTCAATAAAAGAAACAAAAATAATACAAATTTGTTACCTCTATTTGTACTTATACCTTTAATCGGAGGTTCTCAAAACTCTGTCAGAGATAATTATTAACAGAGGCTTACCTCTATTAGAAATGGAAAAACTCACAAAAAACAAAACCAAAATGATATTTGTGATTCGATATATCACTTGGTGTCTTTTCTCAGATACGATGTCAAGCGGGTATTTAAAATCCCACATCTTAGTTAGCAAATCCTAACCCAGCTGTATCTCTTTTTCCACACTAACTGCCATTGTGTTGATTTACCACGTCAGTTGGTTACGACCATTGAGGTCGCGTAACATAGCCTTGAGCATCTTGCGTCCACTTTGTCAAGTACGACCTTTGTCAACCATTAACCCTAGTCCTTCACCAACGACGTATGACAGTCCATGGGGGGCTATGAAGTGGTGGACTAGTCCTTACAATCACCACCCGCAGGTCTGTGCAACTTTCTCCTTCCTGTCTCTAATCACTACGCCGAAGTTCTTCCTTGTCTTGGACCTCACCGAAGCTACGAGGAAGTCTATGATTGGGCCCTTGCCCTTCTCTTCTCTAGTCGGTTGGAGCTTTGTCTCATCCTCCTGAAGCTCTTCCACCCTTTCAAGGCATTGATTCCTCAGAGTTCCAATACTTGTATTTTCCTGTTCTGTTTGTCGACCACTAGATCATGGAAATTGGGCCTATCCAGCCATCAATGCTACCGAAATACTATATCATCGACTTCCTATGCTGCAGTAGATAAAGCACGACAACTTCTTTCTCTTCCTCACCCTCACCATTGCTCGGACGTAGCACGTATGCTCCTCCCTGGTTGTTGACTAAGATGAGGTCGTCGATGGGCTTTAAAACCATTGTTGTCGTGTCGTGGTGCCAACAAAAAAGAGGTGGTGCCTTATTTCCACCCAACGCATCTACCCCTCGGCTTTTGTTGAGTTCTATAGGTCCGACAACCAGGCTTCCAAAGAGAGGGACAAATCTTGGATTCCCATCACACTGGTCGCCTCCATGCTCCTCGCCACTGCCGAGGATGGGCACGCGACGATAAAATGGCTTTCTCTGAAGACCTTGACAACCCAATTCTAACTATCATCGCAAATTGTCCCTAGCTCCATTCCGATAAGCCCATTATCGGGGACCCCTTCAACTCCAAGATAGTAGCGATGGTGAACCGTTTAAGCATTTTCTTCCCCTTCACCATCTTGCTGTTGAGCACGAATGAGATGAAATGGTGAATGGTCTTCCTTGGTGGCTTTTTCTTCCTTCTTCGGCACTGCTTTCGCTGACATCGGACTTTATGCAATACCCAAGCTTATTTTTGGTCTCTCCCTACTTTTTTTTTTCTCCTTCCATTTCCCGAAGCTTCAGTATTTTTCCTTTCTTTGTCGCTACGGCATTCAGCGGCTCTATGGCTTACGCCACCACATCATCGACAAGTGGTCACTCTTAAACACTCCTTGGGGAGGGAGCTAGGCTGCAGGCATTGACAATACACAATAATGGTTTCTGACGATGTGTGAACGAATTGCAGTGATCAACGTCATGGTTCTGGTCTGCACTCTGTCTGGGACTCGTTACTTCTTCATCGTCTCCTTTTGAAGTAGACCTCTGTCCAGCCTCCCTCATAAGTGTCAGGGGATGGAGGTGTTCCCAACATCGTTAGTGCGGAATTAGGGAAGTTTGGTTCCCTTCCTTACACCGCAGCAACATATGAGATCCCCTCTTAGTAGGCTTAACTATGAGATCACTAGCTTCATTCGTGGAGGTTCTTAGTGAGGTGGCTATGCTCTGCTCAGGGTCGAGTGATGATAGATAGAGGTGTCCATGGGCCAGGTCGGGTCGGGACAAGACTTAATAATAATGGTGGTCATGCTTGCCCAAGATTGGCCCGACCTGGTTATTCGGGCCTATACTTTTGTTCAAGGCCCATCCATATTTTTAATGTTGGGTTTGAGTGTCCAAGACCAACTTGGCTGCTGATATGGTAGGTTGCCGATGTAGCGAACCGATTCGATAAGTTGGGTCGATGTGTGGAGTCCAAGACACGAAGCCGATGTGTGTGTGTGTGTGTGCCGATATGTTGCTCATCGATATCGGTGTCCGAAGCATCATCTCGGGAAGAACGGCGGTGTCAGAATAAAATGTGTCTTGGAACTACCACAGGTATTATAAGCAGCATGGTGTGATATGGAGTGTTGTACACGCTACAGAAAGGTGCTTTGGGATTCGAGCCAAGAAGATAGAAAAGAGGTTAATATCTTCTTGGTGAGATAGACTGCATGATAGAGAATCTAAGTGTGTGTGAACCAGAGCACCAGTAAAGAAACAAGCAAGTAGAAGAAGAAGGAAGGATACGTTGGAGGTGAAGAACTTTGAAGCTCAACTGTGGTTTGAGTTTGTTTTCTTAAGATTGTCTTAAGTAAAGTATTCACTAATCTGTTTGTCTATTTCTATCTTTGTTTGTAATCTTGAGTTTGGGCATCAACTCAAGAGTTACCTTGTATTCTTGCTTGTGATTTTAGTGGATATCTCTGTGTACCGGTGCCCCGTGGTTTTCCCTCGATTTGTAGGGTTTCCACGTATATCTTGGCGTGCTGTCTCTTGTGTTTGTATTTTCGTGATTCTTTGTGCTAGATTCTCACTGAGCCGCTTTCTGCACCTCTTTCTCTGAGGTCCATCTGCGCAACAAGTGGTATCAGAGCTTTGGCTAACCAGAGGAAGATTGAGGGAAGTTCAAGCACTATGATAAAGCTCAACAACTCTAACTGGAATGTTTAGAAGATCAAGATGGAGGATCTACTGTACAGCAAGGAGCAGTATGATCCGTTAGAGTGTAATGGAGTGAAGCCCCAAGAGATGAGGGATGGTGACTGGAAGAAGAAGAACAGGGTTGCCATTGGCACCATTAGACAGTGGCTGGATGAGTCTGTTTTTCATCATGTCAGCAAGGAAACTTGCATTCACACACTGTGGAGCAAGCTGGAATCGCTGTATGAGATAAAAACATTGGGAAACAAGGTGTTTTTGATTCAGAAGCTTATGAACCTGAAGTTCCAAGGTGGAGGCTCCGTATCAGACCATCTAAATCAATTCCAGAGCATTGTAAACCAGTTAACCACCATGAAGATGATCTTGGATGACGAGCTACAAGCTCTTTTGTTCTTGAGTTCAATGCCAGAAAGCTGGGAGACATTGAAGGTCTCACTCAGCAACTCTACTCCAGATGGAGCGTTGACGATGAGCCAAGTTATATCAAGTTTGATGAATGAAGAGACAAGGCGACAGGCGTCAGGTGTCGAGCGGTCAAATGCCTTTGTTACCGAACAACGTGATACTGATCAACGTGGGAGGAACAGAAGCAGAGGACCCCACGGTCGAGGAGAATCAAGAGGTCGGTCCAAGTCAAAGGGGAAGCCACCAACTTGCTATCATTGCGGCAAGGTTGGACACAGGAAATGGCAGTGCTTCAAGCTCAGAGATGAGAAAGCCAAAGAACATGTGAAGGACGATAAGAATACAGCTGCTGTGATCTTGAGCGATCTAGTAGTCTTATCGGAAGAAGAGTGTCTCTATGTTGGCTCTTCGGATTCAGAGTGGGTGGTAGATACTGCTGCTTCCTACCACGCCACACCGAACAAAGAGTTTTTCACATCCTACCGAGAAGAAGACCTTGGGACGGTTCAGATGGACAACAATAGTTTTTCAAAGATTGGTGGTTGGTGACATTTGTATTGTCACAGATGTTGGTTGCACCTTCACTTTAAAGGATGTGAGACATGTGCCCGATCTACGGTTGAACCTGATTTCTGGACTAGCATTAGATCGGCAAGGATATGAGAGCTACTTTGGAAGGGATCTTTGGGGAAACTCACCAAGGGCTCACTTGTGGTTGCTTTCGAGGGAAGGTCACATTGCACTCAGACAAGACCTATGTGAAGGTGTCTGAGGCCGGGTTGAATCTTTGTGGAGAGCGAGTCTTCTCCAAGCTTGTGGCACAGACGATTAGCTCACATGAGTGAAAGAGGACTTCAAATTCTATCCAAGGAGGAGCTGATACCCTGCAGCAAAGATGTACCACTGGACCCATGTGATCACTGTATAATTGCTAAACATCACAAGGTGTCTTTTAAGAAGACCGGTGTTCATAAGGCTGAACTACTGTCAGTGGTGTATTCAGATTTGTGTGGGCCACTTGAGATAAAGACACTTGGTGGCAACTTGTATTTTGCCACTTTCATTGATGATGCATCACGGAAGGTCTGGGTTTATCTGCTGAAGTCAAAGGATCAAGTATTTTAGATGTTCCAAGATTTCCGAGCCAAAGTAGAAAGGGAAACCGAGAAGCTGATGAAGTGTATCCATACTGACAATGGAGGAGAGTATACATTGAAGAACTTTGAAGGGTATTGCCGAGCACATGGCATTCGACATGTGAAGACAGTACTTGGAACTCCTCAACACAACGGAGTAGCCGAAAGGATGAACCGCACTATAGTTAAGAAGGTGCGAAGCACGCTGAAGATGTCGGGACTACCAAAGACGTTATGGGGAGAAGCTGTTCTAATTGCTACATATCTGATCAATAGGTCACCATCAGTTCCGCTAGAAGGTGACATCCCAGAAAGAGTATGGAGTGGAAGGAGTCCGTCCTACTCTCATTTGAAGGTCTTTGGGTGTAAAGCTTTTGTGCACGTTCCGAAGGAACAAAGGTCCAAGTTGGATGATAAAGCAATTCCATGTGTGTTTGTTGGTTATGGCGATGAGGAGCTTGGTTTCAGACTGTGGAATCCGATGAAGCGAAGTATCGTGAGAAGCAGAGATGTGGTCTTTTGTGAAGACCAAAATGGCCTCGGAAATGAGAAGGCCAAGTTAACCGATGTGGGGTCAACCGCAGTTCCGAACGTCGAACTCCCAAGGCAGGACGTTCCGAATAGACCTCAACAGATCTAGCGACCAGTTGCGGTCCGATCTGAAGAAAACCGATCTGAAGAAAGCCGAAGTGAAGAGCCGATCCGATCTGCAGATGAAGCTGGTACCAGTCGCTGAAGCGGTGGCGTAGAAGAAGAAGAAGTGACTGCAGAAAGAAACCTTCAGCGAGGAGAGGAATCAAGCGCTCAAGCTAGAAGATCGGGTAGAGACCGAAGACCATCTCAAAGGTACCCATCTACTGATTATATCTTGCTTACCGATATGGGGGAGCCTGAGACACTTCAAGAAGTTCATTGTCATGAGGACAAATACAGATGGATGGAAGCTATGCATGCGGAGATGGCGTCTCTACAAAAGAATAACACCTATGAACTTGTCGAGCTACCAAAGGATAAGAAAGCTTTGAGAAACAAGTGGGTGTTCAAGTTGAAGACCGATTCCCAAAATCGGATGAAGTTTAAAGCCCGATTAGTAGTGAAGGGTTTTGCTCAGGAGAAGGGGATTGATTTTGATGAAGTTTTCTCCTCAGTTGTGAAGATGTCATCCATCAGAGTAGTACTTGGCATGGTTGCAGCCCTGGATCTGCAGATTGAACAGATGGATGTCAAGACAATATTTCTTCATGGCGATCTTCAGGAAGAAGTTTATATGAAACAACCTGAAGGTTTTGAGCAGAAAGGGAATGAACACTTGGTCTGCAAGCTGAGAAAGAGTCTCTATGGTTTGAAGCAGGCACCCAGACAATGGTACCTGAAGTTCGACTCTTTCATTAAGAAGAAGGAATACATCTGAACAGCTGCCGATCAATGTGTGTACATGAAGAAATTCTCTGAAGCCACGTACATTATTCTACTGCTATATATGGATGATATGCTAATTGTTGGAAAGGACAGCAAGTTGATTGAGAAGCTGAAGCAAGACCTATCCGAGGAGTTTGATATGAAAGATCTTGGCAAAGCCAAACAGATACTCAGAATGAGGATCCTTAGAGACCGGAAAGTTGGAAAGATCTGGCTGTCTCAGGAGAGGTACGTTGAACAGGTTCTTGATCGTTTCAACTTGAAGGACTCCAAGGCGGCTGTTACTCTGCTTGGTAGTCACTATCAGCTCAATAAATCAATGTGCCCAACAACCGAAGCAGAGAAGGAGAAGATGAACTCCATCCCTTATTCGTCGGCAGTAGGAAGTTTAATGTATGCTATGGTCTGCACAAGACCAGATATAGCTCACGCAGTAGGGATGGTGAGCATATACCTCTCAAATCCAGGCAAGAAGCATTGGGAGGCTGTGAAGTGGATTCTAAGATACTTGAGAGGAACATCAAAGATGTGTCTTAGTTTTGGCAATTCAGCGCCAACCTTGGAAGGTTACACAGATGCAGACATGGCAGGTGACATTGATGGCCGTCGATCCCTCACAGGTTATGTTTTTACATTCGCAGGGGGAGCTGTGTCTTGGCAATCACGACTGCAGAAATGTGTTGCTCTCTCCACTACCGAAGCTGAGTACATTGCAGCTGTTGAAGCTGGCAAGGAGATGGTGTGGATGAAGAGTTTCCTCCAAGAGCTGGGAGTGAAGCAAGAAGAGTATGTAGTGTTCTGTGATAGCCAAAGTGGAATTGATCTAAGTAAGAATGCTACATATCATTCCCGAACTAAGCACATTGATGTTCGGTATCACTGGATCCGAGAAGCCCAAGAAGAGCAGAAGTTCAAGCTAGAGAAGATTTGCACTGAAGACAACCCTTCCGATATGTTAACGAAGAGACTTTCTAAAGAGAAGCTGATGAAGTGCTCTAGGATGGACTCTAAGTAAAGGAGTCCATGTAACAACATCTCTCCGGTTGGCCTTGGAGGGGGAGATTGTTGGGTTTGGGTGTCCAAGACCAACTTGGCTGCTGATATAGTAGGTTGCCGATATAGTGAACCGATCCGATAAGTTGGGTCGATGTGTGGAGTCCAAGACACGAAGCCGATGTGTGTGTGTGTGCCGATGTGTTGCTCATCGATATCGGTGTCCGAAGCATCATATCGGGAAGACCGGCGGTGTCAGAATAAAATGTGTCTTGGAACTACCACAGGTATGATGAGCAGCATGGTGTGACATGGAGTATTGTACATGCTGCAGAATGGTGCTTTGGGATTCGAGCCAAGAAGATAGAAAAGAGGTTAATGTCTTCTTGGTGAGATAGACTGCATGATAGAGAATCTAAGTGTGTGTGAACCAGAGCACCAGTAAAGAAGCAAGCAAGTAGAAGAAGAAGGAAGGAGACGTTGGAGGTGAAGGACTTTGAATCTAACTGTGGTTTGAGTTTGTTTGCTTAAGCTTGTCTTAAGTTAAGTATTCACTGATCTGTTTGTCTATTTCTATCTTTGTTTGTAATCTTGAGTTTGGGCATCAACTCAAGAGTTACCTTGTATTCTTGCTTGTGATTTTAGTGGATATCTCTGTGTACCGGTGCCCCGTGGTTTTCCCTCGATTTGTAGGGTTTCCACGTATATCTTGGTGTGATGTCTCTTGTGTTTGTATTTTGGTGATTCTTTGTGCTAGATTCTCACTGAGCCGATTCCTGCACCTCTTTCTCTGAGGTCCATCTGCGCAACATTTAAACACATAACCAAGGCCTGCCCAAATCCGTCCATAGTTAATGTTTTAAAATTAAAATTTATTAAAAAAACATAGGGTTTATATGTTAAAATAAGAATAATTTAATAATAAATTAAATCTAAATAAGTTTTTGATATAAAAATTAAATTATACTAGAATTTCACACCTTTAAATTAAGGCATACAAATAAATTGTTTGACTTTATTATAAATAATAATTTTATTTATATATAATTCGGGCCCGGTCGGGTCGAGTTCGGGCCTAAAACATCATACCTATGGCCCAACCCATTTTTTAGACGGGCTCTTTTCTTTGCTCAAGGCCCATTATTCGGGTCAAATATTTTTGTCTAAGCCTTCCCATTTTTCAGGCGGGCTTTCAGGTTTGGGTGAGTAGCCCGACCCTTGAACAGGTCTAATGATAGATGGTTCTAACATCATTCTCAGGCTGCACTAAAGTGGGCTTTCGTTTCTAAACTCACGCCATGCTTTTGGATCCTTATCTCATCAGAGAAGATGATCGAAGGGGCGTGGTTAGTGATCACGCCGCTTGGCTCAATTTGGTAGGCACGATGTTTTAATTATGGTGAAAACTAAAAATTCTAACAATAGTTAACTATGATTGATGACGGGGGTATATAAATTATAAAACATATTTTACAGGGAATGTGAGCAAATATTATTTTTATAGGAGCATTTAAGCAAATACATACTTCGTAGAGGAATGAAAGCTATTTCTCGATTTAGAAAGTTGGACTTCCTATTTTCTCGATATGAAAACCAGCTCCTCCGTTCAACAAAATAACTAAAGGTGCATGTGAATCTCAATATTACATGTCTAACAACATTTTGAATTTAGCACAAAAAAAGGGGAAAAAAGACTTAAATGAATGGAAAGACTTGAGCGGAAGGAAATGTAAGGTTTTATAAATTTTGTTTTATAAAATATTGAAATAAACATGTTTTCTTTATAAATAAAGAACAACAAAATAAATATTTTAAAAAGTAAAGAACAAATAAAAATATTTTATTTTTATATGGTGTAATTTAATTTTTTTATTTAATTTAGATAAGTCTTCTAAATACATGTTTTAGAGATAGTGTTGATCCAAATAAGAAGTAAACAAAAATTAATTTAACTCCCATGATGAAAATACAAAAGGTTTGGGAAGAAAATAATCATATTTCACTGCTATACATTTTTATTTTCAAAAAACAAAACAATCGTGAATTTCTGATAATTGGCTAAATCGATAAAATAGCTAGATTTTAACTTTCCAATCACCCGAACCATTCATGTTAAAACAATCGTGAATCTAACCCCGCTAGCTGGGTGTCTAACCCCTGTAGTTGAGTTTAGCGTGTTGATGACACCCAGCTAGCGGGGTTAGATTCATGAAAGCAATTCGTGAAACTCAGTCGGCTTATATATTATTACACGTAATGTAAACATCACCAGAGATTGACAGAGAAATATATATAAGAAAAAAGTAAGTTAAGGTGAAAATATAAATTGTATGAATAGGTTTTCACTTTCTAGTCCCACAAGCTATTACCATTACATGATTAACAGTTTGACAAGCAAACAGTATATTGCAACCACATACTGTTTAAAGAACATCATAAAGGAATTTGTTGGAGTATGCAGTGGCAAAAAGGCAGATCCCGGAGCGAGTGGAGTGGAGCTCGCACTGACATCTACCATCGGGGGGACTCCGAATAGGGTTGGGGTGCAGGGGGCAACGCCCTGCGGTACGGTATGGTAAGGAGGGTATTTTTATGATTTTCATACATCTAGGGTTAGTATAAATACATATGATGTAACTCTAATTTAATTAATAGTGAAATTTCTGCCGCTTACTCCTATGGATGTAGGCATACCACCGAACCACGTAAATTCTCTATATGTTTTTTCTCTTTTGTTCTTGTTGTTTGATTTCATTATATTGTTGCACCATCCACAACAGAACTTTTTGACTATACTACAGCTAAGTTATGGGAAACACTAGTTAGAAGAAGAGGCAAGTATTTGTATTCTAACCTACTCAAAATATTGTTAATATCAAACTTTACTGCAAAGATTTCAGAGAAAACTCAAAGTTCTTTCTTGGGATTGCACATCCAGGAAAGATACACGTAGTGATGATTCTTTGAACATTAGACTTGTCAATGCCCATCCCAAAAGCAATTGTTACAACAACTGGAAGTTTAGAGTATGGATCCAAACTAAGCATTTTGAAAGCAAGTTAAATAAAATCAACAATCATGTTATACAATATTTGTGCTTTTCATCAAGTTTATCAAGATTGTTCCTTTGTGTTAGACGAGTAGTCTCGAATTTGAGTCTTCATTCGCATAAGATAGCACCCAGATGATTTTCCCATGCATTCACACAAATTGACATGTAGATGCTTTTTCCCAGACATTCACACAAAATGACAGATGACTTTTCTGATTTGGAGTGTGGATGCAAGTACAACTTAATTTCGACTTTTGGTCAACAGATTGGTTGAAGACAATTAAAAAAGTGATTTGCCATAAATTTTGGACAATACCCATATTCATCTTCAAGAAGTTTCTCCAATTTTATAGAGGGAAAATTACTGTAGAGTCCCTGACTGTTCATTTTCTGACTTTTCAGTCCCTCTGACCAAAAACTATACTATTCAGTCCCTTCTTTTTAAATTTCTGACTTTTTAGTCCCTGCCGTGAGACAGCCCCGTTACTTTAAGGAAAAAACCCGAAAATAACCCTCCCATTTCCCCCCAAAAACCACCTTTTGGCTGACATGAAGCGAGGCGGCAAAGAAGCTTTTTGGTTTTCGCACTACGCCAGTGTACTTTCATTCTTGCCGCAAAGCAAGTCGGTCCTCTTCTTCTCCTTCTCTTCGTCTCCTTTCTCTTGTTCTTTTCTTGAGAGAGCTTGTATTTGGGTTTTAGTCTTGTAGAGAAGCTACGACGTGAGTGAGTCTCTTGGCAACAGGAGACTCTTTCAACGAGAAACTGCAAAGGTAATAGATTTCCCAGACGTGGTTTCATAGCGTGCGTAGTATAATTCTTTTGTTTTTGCAACGGCGTTCTTGTTGCAGGATTTTGATGGAAACCATTTTCGCCGTCGCGCAATATGGGGGAGAAGGTCTAGCCTTGGAGCTCACAGTGCTCTCTTGTTGGGAGTCAGTAATAGGTGATATATGTGAACGGTGGGACCTTGACCCCTCTGGCGTGAGAGTGCATTATATAGCACCAGACGATCGTCGAACAACTTGTCCAATTGACAATTCTCTGGATTTTGTGCGTATGTGCAACATTTTTCACTCGTTGAACAAAAATATGGTCGACCTTATTGTGGACACAGGTGAAGTGATTGTATCCGACGACTGCGGGTCTTCGTTTCCAACGTAAGTTACTTTCTTTGTTAGTATGTGTTTATTATTTTCCCGTAACCGTGTAATACAAACACGTAGGACTTTACGAATTTCTTAAAGTCTTTAGAATTGATCTTATCTCTTTAGTATAGACTCAAACGCTTTAGTATTATGGTTATCCCTTTAGTATCCTCTGTAAGTGTTTAAAATCCGACTTAACTGTTTAGTATTTTGTTCTTCTGTTTAGTACCATCTCACTTAGAGTCTCTTATCAATCAACAGGGATCCTCTAGCCGAGAGCATGTCCTTAAACATTGAGGGTTCTTCTCAAACTCACGAGATTGCAGTGCTCAGTATCGGACAACGATTTCAAAATGTGGAACACTTCAGGAATGCGCTTCGTGACCTTGCTATCAAAAGGAAGTTTGATTTCACCTTCATAAAAAATGACAGAGAAAGGGTGACAGCTAGATGTGCGAAGACAGACTGCAATTGGAGGGTTCATGCTTCTCGAGAGGGAAATATGCATACCTTTAGAATAAAGACATTGCAGCCCACACATGTGTGTGGTGGCGGTATCGGGACGAGTTCCCACCCGAAAGCATCCAAAAAATGGGTTTGCAATCGTGTGATCCAAAAGCTCAAGGATCGCCCCTTGTATCGGGCTGTGGACATTCAACGGGATATTCTGCGAGAGCACGGCGTTGGTCTTCCGTACAAGCAAGGATGGATGGGAAAAGAGGTTGCCCGAAGCGTTCTACACGGTAGTGGGGTACAAAGCTACGATTTGCTGTTATGGTAAGTTGAAAAGGTGATGGAGACAAATCCCAGCAGCGTTGCCACAATTGAAAGTGATGGCGGGCGATTCAAACGTGGTTATTTCTGTTTCCGTGCTTGTGTCGTTGGCTTCAAGTTGGGTTGCAGACCGCTGTTGTTCGTTGATGGAACACATTTGCTTGGGAAATACGGTGGCATCTTGTTAGGAGCGACGGGCAAAGACGGTAATGATGGATTCTTCCACGTCGCGTTCGCCATAGTGGACAATGAAACCTATGATAATTGGACCTAGTTCCTCACCGCTCCCAGGGATACAATATATGGCGATGAGGATTACGACAAGTGCATTACATTCATATCCGACAGATCAAAAGGTCTAGTTAATGCAATCGCAAGGGTGTTCCCTTCATCGTCTCACGCCTATTGTTTGCGACACCTAGAGGCGAACTTCATGAAGGGAAATACAAGTCTTGGGAAAGCATTGAAGGAGGAGTGTTGGACCCTCTTTACCCGCATCACATACGCCGCATACTTCTAAAAAATTCGATGGCAGCGGTAAAGGATCTCCCCGCCGACGGAACAAGCGCACCGCTTGGCTAATCCAAAAGTCCGATGTTGCCCATTGGTGAATTATTTGTTTAAGGGCAAAGGTGGTGCGAGATGTACTCTAACGTCCGCAGAAGTCGCTCAATGCGTGGATCAAGGAAGCGCCGCCACCTCCGGTCACAATGAAACGGTCGACTCAATCGTGGTAATATTGACCCGCTGACTAGATAGCTTTACTATTTTTGGGATACTCTTAGTATAAGTAGATAACTCTTTACTATCGGGCTTAACGCTTACTATCGGAAGGAACAGCTTTAGTATCCTCTATAACACTTTAGTATCGTAGCTAACACTTTAGTATCCGAATAAACTCTTTAATATTCTCGTGATTACTCTTTAGTATCCACCTTAGCAGCTTTAGTATCCTACATAGCAGCTTTAGTATCACGCTTAACGCTTTAGTATCCCGCATAACTCTTCTCCACAAGCTTGATTATCTTTTACAATGTCGTTTCTTTGTTCGCGGTATAAACTCATGAATATGATGTATGCGGTAGCGCGAGCATGTCCGTACCGGGGAACACATCTTTGCCCAAGAATACATCGGAAACTTCGAAGACATAATCGAGTCAAATTAAACTTGCTCCGCGTTGGCCGTTCGGATGGCGAACAATTCGAAGTTATTGACCAGTGCAGCTATGCGGTCAATTTGCGGACAAGAATATGCTCTTGCAGACGTTGGCAAGTCCATGGAATACCTTGCACGCATGCTTGCGCGGCAATCGTGACTTCAGAGGCAAGTGTACATCAATTCGTGGATGACTACTTCACTGTACAGATGTACGCCAATGCGTATGCAGACCATATTTCTCCAGTCCCCGGCCACGATAAGCCAACAGATGCATCCCGCGTCCTCCAGCTACGGCCACCTATTACGAAGAGACGGCCTGGGCGGCCGAGGCGGACAAGAATTGAGTCCCAGGCCTTAGACGTGAGAGAGTTGCGGTGTAGCCGCTGCAAAAACACTGGCCACAACCGGAGGACTTGCAACGCAGTAATATCTGATTAATGAATGGTTGGGTGCAGAATGTAAATATCTGTGATTGATGAATAGTTTGGGCGTTGAATGTAAATATCTGTGATTCTAACCAATTTTTGAAGTAGAAAGTGTCACATATACATTTATAAAATGTTCACATGATTGATAATAAACACCTGATCAAAATGCTAAAGCACTCAAAATCCTAAAGACTTAGTCCAGACAATAAACACTTATAACAAGATATTAAAGTCTTACGCCAGTTAGTGAACAGTTGATCATGATAGTAAACACTTGGCCAATGATTGTAAAGACCTAGATATTCTTCGATGATGCTTCCTCAGTTTGTGGTCTCTCACGCGTTTACGGTGGAGTTGTTATTTGAATCCGTCGTCGGCAATTATGCGTCGCGACATACTCCGACCTTAGGCGATGCAACCTCGAGGCGATTGATGAAGATTTTCATCGTTCGATATCTGCGCTCCATGAACCGCATGGCGTAAGCGGGCGATACTGCTGTCTTCTCTCTGTTGAGGGCAGTCCCGGTCATGAGAGAGTTCCAACTTGTCTATTCCGAAGCACTCCCCATACTCGATATTAATTCCACATTCAAAAAGTGTCCTCTGCATTTTAAAAAATTATAGTTAGATGCGAAGGGGAGAATACGAAACATGAAAGTGAGTCACTTACCATCTCCACAGCAGCCCTGTCATATGTCCGGCTGTTGAGAGATGAGTAGTGAATATCTTTATTAAGCTTTTCTTTATCTAAGACAAGGAGATGGAAATGCTTGTCCCGAATGATAGGCATAAGAACAAGTTCCAATGAGTGAAAAGATTTGTGACAAAGATCGGCCATTAGTGCGAGGGACTCATTTGAGGTGTGGTCTTTGTTTTTGCAGTATCAACGCAAAAGGCCTGCGTGATGGATCCACACCTCTTGAATGGGGAAGGCGTCTTCTTCAGTTCTTCCAAAGAATACGCGTACGAAGACGTCCATGACATCATCGGAGACAAGATTTCTACCCTCGACCAGTGGGTACAAGTGGGCGCGAGTAGTAAAAGCCCATTCATTCTTCCAAATAATTGTGCTACAAGAGAAATCAGAAGACACATTAAAAAACAGTTAGGTCAAATACTAAACAGTTATATTAAATACTAAAGCCTTTCTGCTAATACTAATGTCTTTAGTGTAATACTAAAGACTTACATTATAATACTAATGTCTTTAGTGTAATACTAAAGACTTCCATCTAATACTAATGTTTTTAGGATAGTGCTAAAAGCCTTTGTGTTAAATAATAAGCGGTCAATAAGTATGAACATTGTTCTCACCGGCCCATCAAGCGGTTAAGATAGAAACCGATGGCGCTTGCTTCGCTTGTCGAAATGCTTGAACCACATTGGCCGCTTGTTTTTAGGAATAAAATTTGTCGGCACCGGCGCTACATTTTCTCCAGCGTAGACGGCCGTCTCTGCATCAACCACATTTTCATCGACAGGGGCGTCCTGCACTGACTCCGACGGCGGTATGATGGGCTCCAGGATGGCGGCTGTCTTTTCATCGACAGGGATACTATCGGCTTCAACAGTAACGGGCGAGGGGTCCGCCTCCGCTTCTTTGTTAACCGCCACGCACTCGACCGCGGCGGGATGTGGGTCGCCAATGAGTGAATCTCTAATGGTAGAGACCGTGCGTTACGACAAAGAGATTGTCGGCTTCCATAGTGACTGGTTTGGGGCCCGCTTCGGCTTCAATTGTGGCGGGAACCATACCCACAATAACGTGGGGGCCTTCTATGGGAGCTTCGTCGCCAATGGGGATCAACGTCGTTGCATGAGTTCTTTGGCCGACGTTCTTTAATAGCGAAAAAGATTCGATTATTTCATCGACACTTTTAGTTGGTTCCTCGCCTTCAGTTCTTCTTTCTGTAGCCGGCGGGCTACCCTCTTGCGGAGCTGGTTCCGGAGATTTCCTCTTCTTTCTCGACCGCAGTTTGCGGGCAACTGTTTCATCGACTATATCCGCCAATGCATCTGGGGATCGTGGGGGAGCTTGCAGGCACCTTGAAACAGTTGCCTTTCTGTGTTTGGCCTGGTAGGGCTGCTTTGTGGAGCTTTTGTCGCTCCTTGCTCCGGAGCCGTCTGTTGCTCCACGGCAAGCAACATATCTACTTGCCGCGCATTGTAGAGACCTGCCGGCCAGTGAGTATGCGTGCAGCGATGCGCAAAGCGCAACATTACATGCGTCGTTCGCGTGGGGAAGGGCTCCTCCGATTTGGGCCGAGATGGGCCGAGCGATTGGCGGCTCCACGGCCCTCCGGTCTTGGGATTTTTCTCATTTCTCTGGCTGGATGCGCGTCGATCATGCGGCCAGCGTGGACCGGCGGCCATTAATTTTCTCTTCCATGGCCGTGCCGTGGAGTAGCCGGATGTTGGTGAGGATGCCTCTTACGCGTTCTCTGGGGCCGAGGTCCTCAAACTGTGAGACAATATTACAAAACATTAGTAACACTAAAGCCTTTGTAAGAATCTTTGAAAAATATTACAAAAACAATATTACAAAAGTAAAAGTAAAATGCTAAAGGGTGTAGCCTTATACTAAAGGCGTTAACGTAATACTAAAGCTTTTGTAGTAATATCAAGATCAGAAGATCATACTAAAGCATTTGTACCAATACTAAATACTTTAACATAATACTAAACACTTAGATACGAATACTAAATACTTTAACGTAATACTAAAGACTTTGAAAAAGCGAAGATTTTTAGCATGCAACTAAAAACTAAAGAGTTGAAACTTGATGAAGCAAGCTTCCTCTTTCCCCTCGAATGATCGTCGGTGTAGTTCTGATTGGTGGTCTTCTTGCGGTGGTTTCTCCGTAACATAGAATTCTTGGAGTCCGAACTCCAAATTTTTTCCAAAGACCGGTTACTTCATAGAACCGGATTATGAGGGACGATCGGCGACCTCGATGTAGCCCGTGTTCTTGGGCTTCTTCCCGAACACCTTTCTACTACTCGGCGGATATCGGTTGGGCGTCGTCCATGAGAAATTTATGCGGCTTGTGCCCATGCATATGTACCCGGCTGAAGGTTGTCGGCATAATGTGCACTCCAACTTGGGGCCGTGCGGTTTGTGGTTGGAAGAGGAAGACACCCATCAAATACACTACTAGCAATTTGACAAAATTTTCCTCCTCCCTCTCCTATGAACAAGATCCAAAGTGAGTGTTCTTCATGCGATCCGATTCCTCGAGTAGGCTTTGTCGAGGTATTCTGTCTCGAATGCGGATCGGGCTTTGGGCCGTTTGAAATCCACTACATTTCCATTGCGGCCTTGATCCAAGTATTATGGCGACGTCCTCTGGACGGAAAGTCACCAAGCTTTGCCCGATTTTAAATTTTTGAAGGCGAATATCATAGGCCTTCATGAGTGCGTCCAGAACGACCCTTTCCTGTACTACCCGCTTCATACCAAGCAGGGGCGCAAATGGAGTAGTGTTAATGAGTTGCCCGTGTTTTCGGTTCATAAGTCCTGCATTCAATTCAGTGAGGCAATCAACCATTGGACCCGTGTAACATCGTCCATTAACCAGATTCTCGGACTTGGTGTGGTTATCTACAACGAAAACGCCAAAATACATACAAACAATTCAATTATGTGTATTGTTCTAAACAGAAACATAAGATTTTAAACACATAAGGCAAATACTAAACACATAAGGAAAATACTAAACAGAATAGTGTGATTTTAAACACTTTGTTACTGATTTCTAAAACAACAACCCACAATGGAACACATTCAGTAAGGAACATGAGAAATGATCAAGCCCCAAAACCCTAACCGGTAAATCTCCACAATTTGATCACAATACACATGCACAAATTGAATTCTGCTACAGATGATAAGAAAAAGGAAAGAATAAACTCAAAAAAGAAGAAGCAAACATTAGAATCGAACACCGGCGGCGAATCCCTAATCTCCTAGTAGAAGAAGGTTTAGGGTTACATACAAACAATTCAGTTATGTGTATTGTTCTAAACAGAAACATAAGATTTTAAACACATAAGGCAAATACTAAACACATAAGGAAAATACTAAACAGAATAGTGTGATTTTAAACACTTTGTTACTGATTTCTAAAACAACAACCCACAATGAACACATTCAAGTAAGGAACATGAGAAAGGATCAAACCCCAAAACCCTAGCAGAGTAAATCTCCACAATTTGATTACAATACACATGCACAAATTGTATTCTGCTACAGATGATAAGAAAAAGGAAAGAATAAACTCAAAAAAAAGAAGCAAACAATAGAATCGAACACCGGCGGCGAATCCCTAATCTCCTCGTAGAAGAAGGTTTAGGGTTGCGTTGCGGTTGATACCTTCTTCGCGAACTCCCGCAGAACTCATCGTATCGTTGCTGGAAGAGAATATGAAGGAAATTCCGGCAGGGTTGATGGTGCGGTCTCAGCGTCTTCGCGTACTTCGTTTCCGTTTTAGGGCTTTTTTCTGAAAGATGGGGATACGAAGAAGAGAATAGGAGAAATCGTTCAGGGGGGCAGACGCGTCATTTCACGCCCGGACGTGACCTGTACGGGCGTAGCAGAAGGCGCCGAACATCGCATTAACTCCCAGGGGCAGCAGCGTCTTTTCACAGGGTTTTTAACACCGTTTCATACAGTTTGGACTAGAAAATAAATCTCTGTATAAAGGAGGGACTAAAGAGGAATAAGCAAACTTACAGGGATGTTTTAGGGATTTCTGAAATTTGGGGGGACCTTTCGTTACTTCCCCGTTTTATAGATGAATCCTTTGACCACATCCTCGAGGGTAATAACCATATAATAATTGAACAATTATGGAGCAAATTTATGTCATGGTACCTTGTATGCCAAGACACTAAAAAGTCTAAGCAATATACAAATGCAAGACATGGATTATACAACAATTTCGATTATTTATTTATTTATTTATTTATTTATTTATTTATTTATTTTTAATAAATGTGGACAAGCCACTGGAACCAAACCTATTATACATGTGAAGATTGGTCTTCAATATATATTTTTTTTGACAAAGGTGATAAGTGCCTCCCAAAAGTTAGGGGTGTGCATGCCCTCACTTTGTGGTCACACAGATTCAAACATGGGATTATTCCAACTAATAAAACCCTATATAAGGAACCTTTCCAGCGGTACCAGTAGGTCAAGAGACCGTTGGTTGGTTTTCAATTTTTATTAAAATAAAAAATAAATAAATAAAAACATTTTATTTAGCCCATGCTTACAAGTCAATAATGGAGCACGCACTTGACTTTATCCAACCCTTCCTTTGTTCTTTAAATTGAAATCTGAGGGGCCGTGTGGAATAAAGGCACTTGCTTGGCTTTATCCAAAGTACTCAATGCTCGACAACCACCAAGGAAAATCCAATAGCTACGACAGCCAAATCAACAAGGAATGGTTCCTTTACTGTCAAAAAAAAAAAAAAAAAACAAGGAATGGTTCCTTTTTCAGATTCAATAATCCATCAGCAACGACTTACACCATCAAGAACCAACTATTGGGGCTTTTTGAAAACCAAGAGGCCGTTCTCCGTGGATCACGCCCGGCACTATCCGCGTCGGCGCCGACGCGGCAGGCAAAACAGCAAAAGAATCAAACTTTTGGTCATGCCTTCACTTTCAAAGGTTCCCAATAAATAAATAGAGACTCAATTACTCAAAGAATTTTGATTTTTATACCTATAAAAAATTTAAAATATATATTGTTAGAAATCAATTTTTTATTTATATACTGATCAATAATGGAGTCAAACTAATTAATGAAATGAGGAAAAAATAATTCTCTTTAAATGGGTTTTTACTAATATACCCATGTAAACGTGTGGAATTATTTAAACATCCTTGAAAAAGTTAAGAGTAATTTAAACATTTTTTTTAAGAAAAAATTATCAAAAAAATCCATGGCATTGTTTGTGCACTATTTGCCTTTATATCTTACCCACCCAAAATACTATTTATAGTAAATCCCTACATCCCCCACCTAAGGACCTAAAAGTAAAAAGCAAACAGTGCAAACAGTGCACTATTTGCCAATTATCAGTTTTTTTATTATGTTTAAAACTCAAAATTATAACAGAAGCTAACTGTTGTTATTGTAAGGGTATATAAGCAACAAAAATATTTTATAGGGGCGTGCAAGTAAATATTTAAACAAATACCTAGTTAGGTAGAGGATGTAAGCAGTTTTTTCTATAATTAATAATGTTGTCTTTTACTTTGAATAATAGGATTTGGAGTTAATATCAGATGACTTATATTTCAATGATGCTATGAGTTATTTAATATTTATATAAAATTTATTTTTCAAAATAATATCAATACAGTAATAAAGGATTTTTCATATATCTCAATGATATTTTTTGATTTAGTGAGCCTTCTTATCATTGTTAACTCTGTTAAATATCCTAGTTTAAATTCCCCACTCCGTGTGGTGGCCTCTTTGTTGAATTCCATGCTCCGTTTATATCATAAACAAATCAATGCCACAAATTAGTAAGAACCTTAATATTAATAATTATAATTCTTCTTTTATTAAGGTAGTGTTTGTTTCCCTATGTCTAGATATAAATGTGGTCATCCAAAATTACTGAATATTCTTTTCCTATATCATCCGCAATTGAAGTTTAGTTGGTGGTAGATTGGTAGGTAAACAAAGTTGAAAGTTGTCACTTGATGTTAAATGCGCAACAACCCACCGAAAGTTCAAGGGAAGAATTGAGCACACTCGAGGACAATGTTTATTAAATGAGAAAATGTCTAATGCATCATTTACAGTTAATTTCACAATGCCATCCTATATAAAGAACTTCAATTAAAACTCCCAAGAAACTATTAGAAGCTTTACAAGAAAAATATTAAAGAAAAAAAAAAGTAGACGGAGTCTTTTTTTTTATTTTTTAATTTTTTATATGAACAACAAGAGCCCCCCTGAAAGATCAGTCACATAGGTTTTATATAGGGGCTCGATTCACCCTAGATTTTACACAGTATAGCTTATTTTATCATCCAAAAGTTTCACATATACACATTTTATCGCTCAATCTACTACGAACCAATATGAAAAAACCTCGTGTACTTATGTGGGTTACTTCACTAGGTCATCTTGCTTTAATGGAGATTTGATCCCGGAACTTCGACGCTGGGTCGAACGTGGTCCACGTGAACGTGATCAGTCGCGTCCTCCTCGTGCACGCAAGTGGCGTCACTGTAGGGTTATTATATACACGTTTTCTTCTTCTTTATTTTGACTGTCTTCTTCTCCCTTTTTATGCTCTTCTTCCTGCTTGGCGTGGTCCTCCTTTTGTTTTTTCAAATCATCCTTCTTATCCCTTTCCCTGTCATCCTTGCCAGAGAATAATTAATTGTATAGACAATGCAATATCATTCAAATTCAAATTTAAATTTAAATTTAAAAATTTAACTTAAATTATTATAATATATTTAAAGCATAATTAATTGTGGGGGAAATTACTTATATATCCCTCAAAAATTTCATAAATATATATTTGCTCAAAAAAATAATTATCATTTATATGCTCCTAAAAAAAGTTAAATTATAGATATACACTTTTTATTGTTAGAGAATTACATTCATAAAAGTTAACCAGATAATTTTAACCAAAATTACAACTTAGGTCAAGGGTTGGAAAATATTCAAAATATCTCTCTTAAAATATTTTAATTATTTTAAATTTCAGATGTTTAAAGGGATATTTTTAGATCTACAGTCAAAACAAATTTTAAATGGTATATATACAAATGGTATAATGGTCATTTTGCATGTCTTCTGTTTGTTAATTGATAATTTTTCATCGATTTTTAATTTATGGGTATATACATAATTATATCTATTATTGAGGTATATATATAATTATATTTTATTTAAAAAAATATATAATGTTAAAATTATTCAAAGATACAACTGTAAAAAGTCTTTAATTGTGCTTCTATCTTGACTTGATATACTTTAGAATGTCCTTCAGAGTCATATCTTTAAAAAATAATAATAATAAGGGCACGTGGCAGTAAAAGAGAGAGCCTTCCAATGGTTCTCTGCAGTATTGAGCAACTTCATTATTAGTCCCTCTACTATTTGGATACTATTTATCTTTTTTCTCTACACACACAATACCCTATTTACACTAACTCCCCACACAAAGATCTTAGGGGGAAAGATGAATAGTAATAAGGGACCTAAGTTATGTTTGGTTGGGGGTTATCCCCAAATGGGGATATGAATAAGTTTTGAAAATTTTGAATTCTTTTGGCGGGAGTTTTTAAACCAAAGTTATTAATGATAAGATGGTGATGTGTCCTTTATGTATTGGTGGGTTATATTTTTAAATCTTAGTTAAAAGTTTTGGCGGGAAAAACTTTTTTATGGGGAATTGTGTTGGGGATAACCTTGGGGTTATCCCCCAACCAAACATGGCTATAGGGAATAAGTTTACTATTGAGGGATGAATAGTTAATTAACTAAATATTTTTATGCCCATACTAATTTGAAACTTGAAAGAATACAATATTTTTAATTTGATAAATAAGAATAATTTGGCACAGACAATAATACTAAGAAAATAAAAAAAAGGAGAAAGTGGGAGAGTAGTGTACTCTGATGAACAACTTTTGCACCATAGTTAGTGAATCTAGGAGGTATTTGATATGATGGATATAAGTGGATGGGATAAACTACATCCATGAAGTTTTACTTTATAGGGGCGTTTGATTGCTTGTGTGTGTTCATTCCTTAGATGAGGATCTCTAGAGATATGGATTCATAGAGATGTGAATTTATAGGAGTTTGTTTTGTTGGTTGGATATACAAAATGGATATAAAACTTTTGGTGTTTGGTTGGATAAATGAGTAAAAAAAAAGTGGATTTTAATTTTGGTGATAAGTGCATAAAATTTTTTATGGAATTTTTCACTTACCACCCTCTTAAGAACGACAAAATCACTTATCACCCCCATCAACTTTCAATAATATCCCATAACCCTTATGTATTCCCACAATCCCTATTTATATCATTATTTTACTTAACACCTCTTGAGTTAGTTGTCCCAACCAAAGAGTTTGTATATTTCTTTAAAAATATTTTGAATACCAAGTACGAACAAAAACAAAGGATTTGGAGATTTCTATCCACCCATATCCCTATAGAGCTTGTTTGGTTGGGTGGATATAAAATGTGGATTTAGATTCTGGGGTGTTTACTTGTAAGTGTTCATCCTTTGGATGAGGATAATCCACATCTTAAAAAATAAATGAGTGTGTTTGGTTGGATGGATATCCATATCCCTAGCCACTCTATATCCCGCCACTAAAACCTCTTCAAACACGTAAAGTAAAAATTAATGGATGTAGCATTTACCATCCACCTATATTATTATTATTATTATTATTATTATTATTATTACTTCTACTACTACGTATCAACTTGGCTACAAACATGTCACAAAATCTTATTTTAATTTAAGAAAGTGGGAGAGTAGTGTGTTTTGATAAGTAGTTCCTCCTTCATTCTTCTTCAATATCTCTTTCTCAAAAAGCATTTATTCTTCTTAATTCGGGTGCATGAATCTGAGGATGAAGACTGTTGTATATCCTGGGAGAATATATATCGTTGTTGTGATCTTGTTACACTGAGTTAAACATTCAGAGGAGGCAAAATTATTCTTCAGGTCAGTGCGACATGCACGTCTCAGTCACACTGTTCGAAGCACTTCCTTAACCAGTTTCCAACATTCAGATTGTCACGAGATCAGTTAAACATATTAACTCTAGTAAGGCAAGATCTGCTCGGATTAATTTTATAGATAGTGAAGAGTAGCTTCGACATAGCCAACTCTAACGAAGCAAGATGACCAACTTCGGTGAGATGAAATCAAACAAACGAAAGAAAACTCTCAGAGAAACACAAGAAAAAAAAATGAAAGTGAGATTTTTATTTATTATTATGAAATTCAAATGTTACACAACAATTCACATTAAACTATTCTTACATAATCTCTTATCAAACTCCATCTAATGTGTTACGGATATATTTGGTGAAGACAGGTGTCATTGACCTAAAGGACCACATGTTCCTTTGACCACATGGCAATATCACCACCTTTGCACAATTCCGTTCGTTAAATAACGTGAGGATTCAATCCTACGAACAAGTCTGTCGGAATTGTAGCAACCCTCTTATACAGGGCGTGATGTGGGGAAAGAGAGATAAATATCTAACGCCTCTACAGTAAGTAGGCCTTATCCACTTGCTACAGTGGGCAGATATTTATTCTATTTTACCTACGTGGCATCTACGCGTTAGGCAGCAGATATTTTCCTACCGCCTTAGGAGATATTTACCTAACTCACCGCCGTACCCCACCGCCTTTCAAGATATTTTCTTGCCACCTCATGTGTTCTCATTCACCGCCTTATTCCACCGCTTTCACGAACAGCCTCTAAGGTGCTATAAAGAAGAGCGGTAATAGAAGAAGGAGGAGGAAAAAACGGATCACACAAAGAATGTCTAAATCTAAGACTCTTTACTCAAGTTTTCGACTTAAGCATGGAGTGAATCCGGCGAGAGGCCCAATTCGATCCTTTGCCTCTCCTTTTCGTGGTTCGCCTATGGGTAATTCCCGATCGGAGTTTCGGGATGTTCTCTGCGCTCCTCGCTCGTAGCGGTAAAGCGTCCACACCAACTATAAATTTTAACCGTTGGTTGAAAGCTGAGGCCAGATCACGAGGCAACAGTAGCCAAAGCGTGACGTAGACCAGTTTTTGGCATCAACATAATGTATTTTCATAATAATCATCTATTTCATTAAAATGACCACTATCTTTATGGTATACAAGGGGTGCCCAAAGGCCCTCAACTTACTTTTGTTTATAAATATAACATTACATAATAACACATTATTAATCATTTTTTTTAAATATATCAATGGTGGAAGTACTCAATTAATATGATGAAACAAATATAGGTGGTGGTATCTATCATATGATAGAGTTACACCTTATCAGGACCTTTGCTGCAAAGATCTGGTTCTTCGCGGTGAACAAGAAGGGCATAGAAACCCCCGAAGACGATAACGCAAGCCATGAGCCAAACGATGATGGTGAGAAACAAAGGTAACATGATTGAGACTCTGTAAGTAAACAAGACGGTGAGTGTAGAGGCGAGTGTCCAGACCGTGGCCTTCATCCTCACCCCCCGTTTCATCTCCGGCGTCTTTTCGATGTTTTTTTTTTTGTTCAAAGGGAGCTACATAGTAGCTATAGATTAAAAAGAGAAAAACAGAGGTCTATTACAACCACATCCATCAGTCGGATGAACACAACCAGACACAACATTACAGACAAAAGCAAGCTGTAAACATACATAAATGACTGAGAAAAACAGTGGCCGGTCAGACCCCTCTCGTTCCAGTCTTCCGTTTGCCTTTCTTCTTCTGGATTGCGCCAAGGATCGGAATTTCAATGCGCGATCGGGCCCCTTTCCTCGCTCCTTTTTGGATCTCCCAGAGGGTAAAGTCATCATCCAAGACCTCCATCTCCAAGGCATCCTCTGAAAACTCAGAGTCACTCCTGGGATCAGGGGACACCATGTTGGATTGTAAAGCTTGCTTTACACGATCGACCACCATCCGATGATCATCACTGGGGCTTGCAGCTCGTTGGTCCACCGAGGACATCAGAAGCAGGGGTGGAGAGGAACATACCTTGCGTTTACCTTTGTGGCTGTCTTTCACCTACACCGCGGATCTATCAAAATTTGAACCGCCACTTGAGAACGGGGATCAGGGATCGAGCAGATGGGACTCGCGCAGCTATCGATTTGAACCGCCACTTGAGAACTGGGATCCGGGATCGAACAGATGGGACGCAAGCAGGGAATTGTATTGAGTGGGTTTGACAACTCACCGCAGCCATGTGTCGCCATCTCTCTATTCTCACCCGCCACGTGGCGAGTATCAGCATTCCCAGCTAGCTGGCCATCACGAACGGCTGGCGCGTGCAACTCACGTGGGGCCACGCCCCGTGCACCACCACGACCGCGGCTTGGACCGCGTCGGCGAGGAAGACGCGCCATCCCAAAGCCTGGATCATCAGCGTGCTCAGCCACCACCGGGGAACCATGCGAGCTTTGCCCATCAACTCTAGGAGGCCCAGACTTCGACGATCCTTGATGCGCCAAGTCCAGTGGAGCCTGTGCATCAACTCCGTCTGCGGGGCGGTGCCATGCGGTACGCAATGAAGGATGACCACGCCGGTTACTACAGGTGTTAGCTTCATGTCCAACGACGCCACGCCGGTACGTGGCGAGAGCGTCGAGCTTCGCTCATACGGGACCATCGCGAAGGCGCCTAGCCCCATCCTCCGGCCGAATCCTGCGTTTCAGCGGAGCGGCCAAGTCAATCTCCAAACAAACTCTTGCGAACTTGGTGCGAGAGAGAGTGAGATAAATAAATTCGTCAACCTTAACAAGTTTTCCAATGGCCACAGCTGATTCCTCGGTGAAGCTTCATCCCAAAATCAACCAGGAAAGTTGTGGAGTTGGACCCAAACAAAGCGCCTTGACGATGCATGAGCGAGCTCGAAGCAGGGCTGCCATGGGGCAAAGCAGGCAGCTCGAGCGGCGCCAAGGCCACCGAGAGTAGCCGATCCTTGACCGCCTCCGATTCGCACGGATGAGAAGGAAGCCGTTAGGCATATCCGAAGATATGGGCGGTCCCAAGCTCACGCCACATGCCGGAGGTGGTTCTGACGATTCCAAACGGAGGAGCTTTGCCAAAAAGCTTCCCATACAGTGCGTTTTGGAACCTCGATCGCGCACGTTGCTTGCTTTCCTCGTCCACATGAACGGTGTCAATGACCACACGCTTGAGCTTTTCCGGACCTCTTTGTCAATGGCGGTGGAGCGATGGTCCACGATTACCGACGCCGGCAACCTCCAGCGGGGATGGGGCTAGAGGGACAGGAGGGACAGGAGGGGGGGCACCGCCTCCTCCACTCATCCCAAAAAAATCCTCATAGGCGTCTTTTCGATGTTGCGCATATAGTATACGAGCAATACAGCGTTAGCGTAAGCCGTCACGATGAACATCACCGTCCATGGATCGTTGATGGACCGATAAACGGCTATGATGGAGTTGATGGTTAAGAAGACCATACCGATGGTCGGCAGCCATGTTTGGTGCTCGTAGCCGCCGACGTTGCTACGAGTTGGCTCTTGCGCTGACGTGCACAATGGCTCATCTTCTAAACCCATTTATCAGCTTCAGCCGGCGTTGTTGTAAAATGGACCAGCTCATTGGAGCACTTATGATCTATTCCTTCATTATATATATAGATATAAACTAAAGTTCATATAAACTTTAGGTGAGGTCCGATGTAAGTCATCGGAAGTTTCTATCGCTAATTCGCTGTCAACCAAACCTTTCAGATTCGCAAAACAATGTTTAAAAATAATAATAAAAAACTTAATTATGAATTAACTTAAAAAAAAAAACCATCTACATTTTGAATTTTTAGTTTCTAATCCTTAATTTATGAATTAGTATATATTTGGACGGTTGGCTCTCTGATCAACGGTGTAGATTTTTTGGATTTATTTATAATATTTTATCTAATTAAAAATTCATAAAAAAAATTTAAAAAAATAAAAATTTTCTATAATTATATAATTTTGTAGTTACGCACACATTCACATCAATAAAAACTCACTCTATACTCTCATTATTTTGTTTAATTAATATTTGGTAGCAATGAAACCGGGGGAAGGTTTTTTATTTTAATACAAACAAAACATTAGTCTGTTAAAAATAATTGAGTATCTACAAATCAATTTTTGATCATATGTTTTAAATATTTACAATTTTAGTTGATAATTAAAAATATAAATTTTGTTTTTTAAGCATATAATTTAGTGACACGTGATAAATCTATAAATATTAAAAAAAATATTAAAATTATTTTGAAAAATCAGATAATTTATTTGAAAGTTATTTTAATGGCATGGGATGAATCTAAACCAACTTGAAAATATAAAAGATATATAAACAATGATTGTCCTAGGGGTTTGAGGTGTAAGTATTTTTTTTTTTTTTTTTGTGCAACAGGGGCGTTTGTTTGGATGTTTTTGCAAATACATTGTACTTTGAATTACTTGGTTTTAGAAATCCGATGTTTGGTTGACTACATTTTTTTTATATAATTTAAAGAGCTATCCTAGCTAACAAACTTTAGGGGTTTCAAAATTGAATCATACAATTTCTTTGGTATATCATCCAAGTTCTTAAAAAGCCAATTTCTATCTGTGTTCATTGCCAACTTTGAAAGTTCATTAGCAGCCTGACTTTGATCCCTTGGGACATTGGCTGCATTTTCAAAACCAATGTAATTCAGAATACGCCCCGTGAGGGCTGTAAAACCAAATACAATGCTTTAACTTTACATCACCTAATCTCTGACAGTGACATCAAGGATTTGTAATTACTTGATGCAATAGGTGACCATAAGCCCCTCCAAACCATAAGCTAAATAATAAGCTATTACACAATTACCTTGTGACCATAAGCTAATTAATAAAATACTTAAACTAATTTAATAAATGAACTAATTTAATAATAAAATTAAAAGTTAAACTAATTAATTAATATATATATATATATATATATATATATATATATATATATATATATATTACATGAGCAACAAGTGCCCTCTAAAGAATCAGTCCCATAGGTCGTGTATAGGGGTTTGATTTACCCTAGATTTTATATAATATAGCTTATTTTACCACCCCAAAAGTTTGTATGATGTATCTTTATTTTCTGATTACTTATTATGAATCAACACCGGAAAAAACTTCATAACTTTGTGTGGGCTATCTCACTGGATGACCCACACCATGCGCCCTCATCTTACTCTAATGGAGATTTGATCCCGTAACTTCCGTGGATTGAATCCCCGATATAAGGGACTTATGTCACTGTATCAAGATGTTTTTGGTATGCCAAGGAAATCAAAACATTGACACTGTCGAACGTTGAAGCGATCTGCCGCGTCCTCCTCATGCACGCAAGAGTGGCGTCAAGCTAGGAGAAAGATATATACACGTTTAATATCTTCTTCCCTATTTTGACCGTCTTCTTCTCCGTTTTATACTCTTCTTCGTGCTTGGAGTGGCCCCTATTTCTTTTTGTTTTCAAATCCTCCACCTTTAGTCCTTATCCGGTCCCTGTCATCCTTGCCAGAGAATAATTAATTGTATAGACAATGCAAATATCATTTAAATTTTAATTTTAATTTTAAACATAATTAATTGTGAGGAAATTACTTATATACCACTTAAAGTTTCATAATTACATATTTATTCCAAAAAATCATAATTTATTATATATCATTGAAAAATCTGTTAAATTATGAATATGACCTTGCTGTTAGGGTCCGTTAAGAGAAGTTAATGAGAAAATTTTAATCATAGTTACAACATAGGTTAAGGGTTAAAAATTATCCAAAATACCTCTCTTTGTATATTTTAATTATTTTAAAATTCATATTTTTAAAAAAGGTATTTTTAAATCTACAGTGAAACCAAATTTTGAGGGATATATATATATATATATATATATATATATATATATATATATGATATAATGGTTATTTTACATGTCTACCATTTGTTAACTGATAATTTTTCATTTGATTTTAATCTAGGGGTATATACACAATTATATCGATTATTCAGGGATGTGTATGTAATTATGTTTTATTTAAAGATAAACATATAATTTCAAAATTATTCAGAGGTACACTATAAAAAGCTATTAATTGGTGTTGTAAGACACCTTGCAATAGTGTTGCCTTGGGTTACCTTTGTGTGTGAAGGTATACAAATTGTGTGCCATCGCACAAACACAAAAAATACAATTGTGTGTGCAAGTTAATACAAAATTGTGTGCCATGGCGCACATAAGTATGCTACTTTGGTTATAATAATACCCATGGTATCTTAAAATTCACCCTTAACTTGATTTACTTTAAAATGTCCTTCAAAGTCATATCTTTAAAAATAATAATAATAAGAGCACGTGGCAGTAACAGAGAGCCTTTCAATGGTTCTCTGCTGTATTATATTTATATATAATTTTTTTTTAAAGAATAAAACTGCCATGTCGAAGCATTTCGTGCAGGGCACTGGCGAAGCCACGTGGGGGTCAGGGGGGCACGTGCCCCCCTGGATTTTTGAAAAAAAATTAAAAAAATATATATATATAATATTATGTATAAGTGTCACACACCGGAGCCATATATAATACACATTTTGTTTTTCCTATTCAAAGCATTTAAGCTAGCAATCCAGCTAAAAATCCACCAATTGGAGCAATAAAAAACCTAAAATTCTGGGCTCTTTACACAGACACAGGAGCAATATATAATATACAATTTGTTTTTTATTACCGGTGATCCGGCCACCTTCTATTTCGGTCTCTGAAGCATGTTTGAAGGATTTCAAATCATACGGATGGGAAGATCATCAAAAAATAAACTAGCATGTCCATTTTCATACAATTTGGTTACCGTTTGGTCCTCCCACTTAACAGTTGAAATTTTGAACCGTTAAAATTTCTACAAAATAAGAACCATTAAGTGATCGGACCTAACGGTAACCAAATTGTATGAAAATGGACATGCTAACTTATTTTTCGATGATCTTCCCATCCGCATGGTTGGAAATACTTCAAACATGCTCCAGGGGCCAAAATGAGAGGTGGCCGGATCAACATAGTGATCCGACCGGCCTGACTCTATCATGAGTATATATATATATATATATATAAAGGTTTGTTTGACTTCAACTTTGGAGAGAGGGATGGAAATCAAGATGAGAACTCTGGGATATGAAAGAGAGAGGAAAAGAAGCAAAGGAAACTTCAGAGCCAAGCATCATCGCGGTGAGAAGGAACTCCGTTGTAGTGGATCTAAGAAGAGAGAGGAAAAGGCGAAGATGGAGGACATCATCGCAGTGAGAAGGAGGAGTTAAACAAAGAAAAGAAGTAAAGGGAACAAAGAGATGCTCAAAAGTCCAGCAGGTGGATCTGAGAAGAAGGTGTGGATCCGAGAGAGACAAAGTAGATCTGAGAAGAAACTCCGGTGGGTGGATTTGGGAAGAAGGGGTGGATGTTAGAAAGGTCTAATATCCAAGTCCATCTTTTATACCGAACCGACCTTTTTAGTCCCTCCATTATAAATTGAGCCTTTTTAGGGCCGGTTCAATATAATAGAGGGACTGAATTGGATATTAGACCTATTAAAAACAAAGGGGTAGTGCTCTGTGAAAAAAAAAAAAACAATTGTGCCCCCCTTGAACTTAAGTCCTGGCTTCGCCACTGGTGCATGGCACAAAATATTTCATGCCCATACTAAATTGAAAGAATATAATATTTTTGATTTGATAAATTAGAATAATTTGGTACAGACGACGTTAGCGTAAGCCGTGACTACTAACATCACCGTCAGTACATCATTGATGGAGGGATAGACGGCAATGATCGAGTTTATCGTCGAGAAGATCATCCCGATGGTCAGGCCATGTCTAGTGTTTGTAGCCGCCATTTGCTCCATCCCGACTAGAGGTGTCAAAGCGTGCAGCACGCCGCGACGCGCCCGCCATCTTGTAGCAAGCGTCAGGCTGCGACCCCGCTAAGCCGCTTTGGCCCGGGTCACCTCCTCACCAGCGGCGGGCCAGCACGAGGCTCATGCGTCTTGCGTCTGCAAAGGGTGCACTGACCAGCGAAAGCCAATTTTTTTTATTTTTTTTTAATTTTTATACAAATATTTAAATAAATATACATGTTAATAGGGGTATAACAACAATTTTTGTAAATAAATCATGCAAAAACCCTCTAATGACATACATCTAATGGATAACAAAATATAATTATAGATATTTGTTACATTTGTAAGGATATAATTAAAAAGACCGAAAATAATAGATTGATTTTTACTTCCTATTTTTTTAATTTTTAAAATATTTCCTTTTTTTATTTATAGCAATATTCATGGTAGTCCCAAACTTCCAACTTTGTTTACAATTAATTTTAAAAACATTGGAGGGAATGATTCAATTCAATGAAATCTCATCCTAGATTATTGCAAAACATTTCAAGGTAAGAAATTAATTTCTAAAATTTCCTTATTTAAAAATCTTCCTTTCTTAAAAAATATTTCCGTTTTTTATTTATAGCTAATCTTCCAACTTTGTTATAAATTAATCCATGGTATTGACTATTGACAAACTTGGGAGTTTATATTTTCTTTTTTGGGTTTTTGAAAAAAATTTAGTTTATTTAGAATTATTCCTAATTTGATTAATTTCTAAAATTGTCACAATTTTTATAAGTTTTCTATTGTTTATATTTGTTTTCTATTTTTTTGAAATTTTATGGATTTTTCTTATTTTTTTCTGATTTTTTTTATTTTAAATAAAATTTCAAGTTTTAAAAAATAAAAAGGCGGTCAGACACGCCCGGCCTTCCGGCACACGACGCCATCAGAAGCGCGTCGCGTTCTGGCCGGGCCGGGTGTCGGCACGGCCCGCCCCCGGCTGGTCGCTCCCGACGCAAGACGGCCGGGCTCAGAGTCGTACGGGCCGGGCCGGCCCGTTTGACACCTCTAATCCTGACGCTGCCGCTGACATGGACAATGCCTCTTCTAAACCCATATCAGCCAGATCCTTCTTCAAAGTTCCAAGGTGAACCTTACTGTTACTTTTTCCATGTCTATAATAGGCTTTTTTTTTATAATATTACAAATTTATTTTTTATTTATGAGAATGCGCATCCTAAGCATTAATGAGTGAAATGCGCAGGATGCACATATGTAGCGTTGTTTTTTAGATTAGTGGGCCATTTTTTTTTAATATCATCAAAAATTAATCAACAAATAATTAAAAAATGTCCCGCGCTTCATCACCACCTCCGGCGAGCTTCACTGACGTTATCACTCAACTCGAAAGCACTCTCTAGCACACTCACCACCACCAACATCCTTGCTCCCTTCCTTCAGCCACCACCTCCAAAACCAAAGCTCCAACCACAACCAAAGCATCAACTACATGCCCTAGTCTCTTATTAAAGAACTGCACACCAAGACCCGAAACCCACGCAATCATCTTCATTTAAAGTAAGCTCAAAATAGCTACACCTCCACAGTGGCACACCTTGTCTGTAATATCTTTCTTGTTTTCATGACTCTCATTTGATGAACATGAAAGGATAGAGGATGAGAGGCCAAGGATAGTGAGGGAGAGGTCAAGGAGGAGGAGAAGAATAATGGTGATCAGATGGATCGGAGGCAATTCAAGGAAACTAGTGAGCTTTGTTCTCCATATAGAGTGCTTAGTTTGATTATAGAGTAGTTGTTGTTGTGGGTTGTAGCAACAAATTAAGGTAGTTGAGAAGGAGTTGCTACCAAACAAGGTGATGGATGGAGGATTCTAGGGTTTCAATGGAGGGTGGAGGTGGTTGTTGGGTGTTGCATGGTTATGAGATGGTGATGGTTGTTGTGGTTGAAGCTTTGGTTGCGGCCTTGCGGGAGTGGGACGAAGAGGGGTTGAGGGAGGGTGATCGATCTCGCGAGGCCGAAAGCACCTTTCGAGGAGGGGAGGGGGAGGAGTCAAGGTGTCAAGCGGTAGGGCCGCAGACGCGGCACGCGACGGCCGATTACGCCGATGCGCCGCGGCTTGGGACAACGCTTGACGGGCGCGCATTACTGCCGCGGCCACGTCTGAACGCCCCCGTCTTGGGCGGCCGGGCCTTTAACCGCTGCGCGACGGCCAGACGTAGCGTGCCGGTACAAGCCTGAACGCAGCCGGTAGAACGCCGGCCGGGCCAAAGACGCAAGACGCGTCGACAAGCACGGCCAGTTGATCTCGGTAGTTGGATCATGATCCAACGGATGAGATCATTATTTTTTTAAAAAAAATTAAAATTTAGTAAAAAATCATTAAAAAATCATAAAAAATCATGAAAAATCAGAAATATATCTAGAAAATTTCAAAAAATAGAAAAAAAAAAAAATATAAACTACGGAAAACTTATAAAAATTCTAAAACTTAATGAAATTGATCAAATCATTAAAAATTTCAAATAAACCAAAAACAATTTAAAACCCCCAAAAAAGAAAACTTTTAAAAACTTTATAAAATTTTAAAATATATATTTGCATACACACAAAAATGGAAGCATGAGGAATATAATTAGTATTTTGGAAAAGGAAGTAATTATTGAAAACTTATAATTAGTGTTAGAGAAGAGAGAGATTAATACTTAATAGAAATTTTAATTATTACCATATCAGGTTGGTTTAATTTTAAATTTTAAATTTTAAATTATATTATATTTAGCATGTTAGGTCATTTTATTAGTAATGAATAGAAGTTTTAATTATTGCCTTATTGGTTGTTTTAATTTTAAATTTTAAATTATATTATATTTAATTTTTAAAGTGGAAAGTGGTATTTAAAATATTGGTAACTTGATTAATTCAAATCTTATCTCAAACTAAAAATTTAAATATAAGGAATTTAGATCTGGAGATTCTTTAAAATTTAAAGTTTAGCCAAATCAATTAAATCCTTATTGAGAAAAAATCTAGTTACATTATTTAAATTTAAAATTACATTATTTTTAGTTCTATCAAATAACTTAACTACTAAGCTACAATAGATTTACATCATTATTATTACTTATATTTAATTTATTATTCATACTAACATTAAAACCATAAATCAATAAATATAAAACTAAATCGTACAAGGTAACTAAAATGAGATTTTATGAATAAAATCATATTAACAATACTGTGAATTTAATATAATATAATTTAAAATAAAACCAACAAATAAGACAATAAAAGTTGTCATTAATTACTAATAAAACACCATTTCAAAATAAATATTAATAAATTTAATATTATATTAATGGACCGTATGTGTGCATTTATATATACTATATATATATAAGATTTATTAAAATCTAAATAAGTAAAATAATAATCAACTTATATTAATTACTTATAAAATCAACTTATATTTTTCCAAAAATCTTATATTTCCCACACTAGATATACTTCTCATGCAATATTTTTTTTATTGTTTAAAATATTTTTTTATTTATAGCAATATTCTTGCCTTCAAATTTGGGCTTGAAGTAAATTTTACAAATTTTAAAAAGTTTTCCATATTTAATATGTTTTTCCTTTTTTAGTAAATTTTTGGATTTTTTTTCTTCTTTTTCTGATTTTTAATAAAATTTTAACATTTTTTTTAAAAATAAAAGATTACTTGGTACAGACGGCGGCCTTTTAAGACTTGACGCTCCACCCATGTACCGTGTCGCGTGCCGTCTCCGGGCCGGGTCCTCGTACTGCCGTCTCTTGCAGTCTTGGGGACGGCACGCCGGCTGCCGGCGTACTTGGCCGCAGAGACGCAAGACGTTGAGGGGCCAAGACCTGGCGGGCGTCTTACGGGCCGCGGCAGCCCGTTTGACACCTTGAGGGAGGAGGAGAGGGAGAAGAGGGCGCGGAGGTCGGCGCCGAGCCCAAGAATTGGGGCGGAGTCAAAGATGGGCAAGGTGCTCAAAGATGGTGTGAAACCGAGCTTCCATCGCGTATTGCTCGATGACCTTGCTCACTGACACGCGGCCGTGCGCATTGCTCGTCCGCGACGACTATGTCGGAGGGCAGTAGCTCCCGAATGCCACTGTCGTCGAGCTTGGAGCTCGGAGCTCGGAACTGAAGGAGAAGATACTTTCATTCACAAAGTCAAGTGAAACAAAAAACAATGCATGCCCTATGTGTGCATGTGCGTATTTTCGTAAATAATGGGCAGGATGTGCATGAGCACTGCTATATAAGCATCTACCTAAAACCACCACCAGCGACACACCTACGACACCTAGATCTAGCCTAGAGATCAACAACAACACCACCCCAGGCACAAGCATTGAGTGTCGTGTCAATAAGCCCCAAGTCGTCTTAGTTTAAATGCATTGACATTTAGACTTTCTCGATGTGAATTCAGTAAATATAAAAAGAATTTCATATTCTAAGAAAATACCCTCTATAATATATAGGCGGTTTAATCCCCAAATAGTCCCTCTATTATCGCCAACTCGACAATTTAGTCCCTCTATTATTAATCACGCCCATTTAGTCCCTCTATTTCTTAATCTCGGTTATTTAGGTCCTTCCGCCCAACTTCCGTCTCGAATTACCGTTTTGGACGTAATGTGGCGTGAAAAATAATAAATTACTATTTTATGTTGGTTTAATCCCCAAATAGTCCCTCTATTATGGTCGACTCGCCCATTTAGTCCCTCTATTATTAATCACGCCCATTTAGTCCCTGGATGAACACCGTCCCCGGCCGCATGAACAGGAAGTGCTTCATCGCGGCGCCATGGATGCCGATCATCGCATGACGCTCGAAGTTCAACGCCTCGGTAGATCTTGGCGGCTCCGGTGCGTGCGCTTGATTACGTGGGACCTGCGGCCCAGTGAGAAGCGACTTCCTCCGCCCATGAACTTCACGGTTCAGCCGTTCTCGATCGATCTCGATCCATTCCTCGCCACGATGACCCGGTTTGACTTCAAGGCGACCTGCGTCCCGGAGATTTTCGATTCGTGTTCCCTTGCGCTTCCTCTTGCTTTCGATAGCTCCGGATGCGTGGCTTATGCGCCTCGTCGAGGAGGTTTCAATCGCGGATTGTCCCTGTTGTTACGGCATCTTGGCGTCGATGGAGAGCTCGTCGTGGATTCTCGGCCGACGATCGCTTCCTTTGAAGCAATGGGTTCTTTTAATGGATCGCTCGTGAAGTCGATCGTAGCTTAATCGGAGAGTTGGGAGAGGATGTCGCCCGTGCATTTGCGCCGAGGAGGATGAATAGTTTTTTTTTAAAGCCACGCGTCGGTGTCCAAACGGTAATTCGTGACTAAGTTGGGCGGGAAGGGCCTAAATAGTCGAGATTGAGAAATAGAGGGACTAAATGGGCGTGATTAATAATAGAGGGGCTAAATTAGCAAGTCGGCCATAATAGAGGGGCTATTTGGGGGATTAAACCTATATAGACTGATGCTTTGGGAAGCTACAAACTTATTGTGTGTTTTCACGACTTTTAATATCCAGTGATGTTTTTGCATCCGCCTCAAGTAATAATAAGGGCACGCGTGGCGTTAAATGAAGAGAGCCTTGTCATAGTTTTAGTCTTTGGGGCACAATATTTCACGCCCATAGTAATTTGGAAGAATTCAATATATTTCGGAGCACTTTATGTGGCTATCGAGGAGCCACATCTTGACCATTGGATCGGATCTCCAGACAATAATGCTAAGAAAACAAAAAAGGAGAAAGTGGGAGACTAGTGTCTCTAATAAACACCACAACTTTTGCCCCGTAGTTAGTGAATCTAGGCAGTATTTGATAGGATAGATATAAGTGGATGGTACAAGCTACATCCATGAAGTTTTACTTTAGGTCAAAACCCCTAATTAGTCCATGTGGTTTACTTTATTTGCCCCTTTGATCACTTTATTATTTTTTGTCGAGTAGTCCTCTACTATATGTTTAGTGAAAAAGTGATCCTCCATGAGGGATCTCCTGAGGACAAAAATGTTAGGATGAGGGACCACTTTTTTATCAAACATATAGTAGAGGGACCACCTGAGGACAAAAAATAATAGAGAGACCAAAAAGACAAATGAAGCAAACCACAAGGACTAAATAAGAGTTTTGACCTTTACTTTATAGGGGCATTTAATTACTTGTGTATTCATCTTTTGGATGAGGATCTCCAAAGATAGGGATTCATAGGGATGTGAGTATAGGAGTTTGTTTTGTTGGTTGGATGTACAAAATTGATATAAAAATTTTGGTGTGCGGTTGGATAAACGAGTAAAAAAAAAGTGGATTTTAATTTTGGTGATAAGTGCGTAAAATTTTTTATGGAACTTTTTACTTACCACCCTCTTAAAAATGACAAAATCAGTCATCACTCCCATCAACTTTCAATAATATCTCATATTATTGAATCCTACATTAAGTGAATAGCTCGCTAACAAGAAAACATGGTTGATATCTACCATTTGATTGTCTGCAGAGTTAAACATTAATTATCAACACATTCAGCACCATTGCTGCAGAGGTCCGGTTCTTCGCGGTGAACAAGGAGGGAATAGAAACCCCCGAAGACGATAACGCAAGCCATGAGCCAAACGATGATGGCGAGAAACAAAGGCATCATGAGTGCAACTCTATAAGTAAACAATACGATGAGCGTAGAGGCGAGTGTCCAGACCGTGGCCTTCATCCTCACCCCCCGTTTCATCTCCGGCGTCTTTTCAATAATGCGCATATAGAATACGAGCAATACAACGCTAGCGTAAGCCGTGATGACGAACATCACCGTCCATGGATCGTTGATGGACCGATAAACGGCTACGATGTAGTTGACGGTTAAGAAGACCATACCGATGGTTGGCAGCCATGTTTGGTGCTTGTAGCCGCCGACGTTGCTCCGAGTTGGCTCTTGTGCTGACGTGGACAATGGCTCTTCATCTAAACCCATATGAGCTTCAGCCGGCGTTGTTCTAATTTAAACCTCGTTGGAGCACTTTGCCATTAGACATTAGTTCATTATGTATATATATGTAAATTAATGTTAATATAAACTTTAGGTGAGGTACGCTGTAAGTCATCGGAAGCTTCAATCACTGTCCATCAGAAAGGGCAGATTCGCGCAACAATGTTTTGCAAAATAAATTTTTTTAAAAAAAACAAATGAATTATAGATTCCTGACACTATTTGTGACGGACCCCTCCCACTATTAGTTACACCCATCTCAACACACACCAGGGATCTTTAGGAGTTATCCCATTTAGAATTAGGAATAACTTTTGAAAAGTTTTGAAATTTTTGCAAGAAAATTTTAAAATAAAGATATTAATGAAAAGATAGTGATGTGTTGATTATATATTGGTGGGTTATATGTTTAAATCTTAATTGAGGATTTTAACGGGAAAAACTTTTTTATTGAAAACTGTGTTGGGGTTATCCTTGGGGATAACCACCAACCAAACAAAGCACGTTTCAGGAATGTAACGCCCAGGCCGGATCCGGGGACCCTGAACGTCAGACGGTCGTAGGTATCAAGTGGAGGCGAGCCCCACTTTCCGGATCTGAAGGCCTAAAAATGATAAGCGGATAACAAATATAAATCCATAATAAATCAAAATAACATCGAGTTGCGTAAATAATCGTGTCCAGGTACACATGCCCCTACAATATCCTGGACAACATGTCCCTCTGATGCCTCACCTCACAATAAAAAACAAAGGAAGAGGTCTTCAACCTCGTGATACCACGCCCTCGTCTGATCCCTCTAGATCACCCCCTCCTACTCCCGAGGACACGAAAGAGGGAAAGCAGCGGAATGAGCTTTGAAAGAAAGCTCGCAAGTACCTTGCAAGGAACACAAAGAGTAAAGGTATGAGCGGACATATCACAAATGAAGTCAACAAAATGGGACCAGCGTCCCGTATCGCATGAAATCCTAGGGGTCTACCACCACAATGGTAAAGTCAACGGTAAAACCCCTAGCCTATCTATGTCCCTCTAAAAGATCATCCCCTACAAGATTATCGTCCAGCGACCTCAAACCGCCGACAGGCAGATCCACGCCTACCTGTAGCGGTGACGCCTCTCTCTCTACATGGATACGGTGCCATCGACTTGGCAGCGGGGATGACCAGTGTATTGTCCCTCTCAAGGCGGAGCTGGAACGCCAGGTGTCCTGGCCCCCAACGCTCTTCAAGAAATCGAGCTCACCGCTCCATCAATCCCAGGCGGAAGACAAACAAAAGCTAGGGATGCCAACATCCCGAAAACAAACATACATCCACCAGAATCCAAGCAACTAAAGACATGCATGTATCCAAAATATATCAAACTGATATCAGGAATCATAAACCAAAAACAAATCCAAGAAAACCCGAAGTCGGGTGGGAAACGAGGCAAAGGTACTTACCTCACAAGTATGTCCAACCGACAAAACCCGCGTCTCTCCTGACGCCGCTCAAAGCTCCAAGTTGATACCTGGAACCCATAAACCAGTCACAAAACAATGCATACATGCTCGTGAACAATCAGTTCTACGACGAATGCCTACTAACACTAATGCAGAATTTCTGAACCTATCGCGCAGTCCCAAAGAACAATCCATAACTTTTGATCCAGAAATCCAATCAAGCTGTACCAGGGCTCGTTGGAAAGATCTCTTCCTTATCTTTCCAACGGTACCTTACACGATACTGCCCGACGTCTACACATTACCCAGTTTTCAGTTAAAGTCAGCAGCCAGACAAAGAAGCCTTAAATTGACATTAACTCACTAAACCCCACATAAAATCATAGGAGTATCACCAATCAATCATTTTAATTACTCCCATAAAACAGGCCTACCGGCCTGCCCAAAAGCCCAACCTCGAGCCCAAAACTCCAATCACTCAATCCTTTAAGTCATTTTAATCATCTAGATCAATAAAATAATCCCTTTATATATATATATATATATATATATATATATATATATATATATATATATATATTTGAGCCCACACAACCGCCCAATTTACACATCTACAAATAATTCCAGCTTCTCTATTCATTTCACTACTAAATCATGAATCCAACTTGTGAACCCATGTGCAAATCAAGACACTAAAACCTCAAGCCTGATCAAGATCAAGTCACAGCCACTCATCATCATTCACAAAGCACCCACCACTTTATGCATCCCGGTTCAGCCCATTCATTCCTCTATTCACATGATATCATAGAACCTCACTATCTCCAGCCCCTCTTATATCTACAACCGTTACTTCTTCATATATGCACCATCATAGAGACTGAACCCATGAGCACTTGACAAGTGTTTTACAGGAGCTTACAAATCTCTAAGAACCCGAAATCACCTTCAGATCCTTCCCAAATAGCCATCTTCACAGTTTCTCTTCTCTTCTCATATCCACATTCAATAACATTACACACACTTTTCTAAACTGGACTTTGATCATAATTTAATTACTAGAATTATCAACAACAACCACAAGCTACTACTTATCTCTTGTCCAGAAATCAAAATCCTCTAAGCATGCACACAAGACCATTCATTCCAGCTTCTTGACTAAACACAAACAAGCTCACATTATTTCCTTGCCTTCATAAACACCATGATGACTAAAAAAAAACACCCTCGAGATGCATTTTGGTACCCTAGAATAGCAGTACATTGGTGGTGCTCGTCCAAATACCAACTAAAGAGATTCTGAAGCCTCAAACTAAGCCCATGGAACTCTATGCCTAGATTTAAAACAAATGATACTTTGAGATTTCATAAACAATAGAACATCCTCCCTAATGAACCCGAACATGATCGGATGCCCAACCAAAGCCCTAAGACCACCAAACCAAATCCCTTTATCGTGATTCTCTCATATGGTTCTGAATGCGGCGTGCCTAAACACACACCTTTGTCACATGAAATCATAGATCAAGTCCTTCCACTAACCATCAATGGAAACCACACATAATCACACTTCTTCATTGGTCCATATATCCCTTGATCCCTTGTTTAGTTCATGCGTCAACAAAATCCTAAGAAGTCAGGTTAGGCGAATTAAATTGACCGGAGATGGCCGGAGATAGATAGATGGAGAAGAATGAGCAGGCCTACAATGGCGGCTCTTCAAAATATATTCAATCTCAATTGAAAAACCTAGATTACAATGTATATATATACACCTATCTAAACGGATCCGGGTAAACCTAAGCCCGACCCGTTAAGGTTTACAACACTCCCCCTCAAGTTGGTGCATATATATCACACATGCCCAACTTGGATACAAATTTTGAGAACACATGTCCCGCCACTGCCTTGGTGAGTATGTCCGCTAACTGGTCCTCTCTGCCTCGGATAGGTGGCGTAATCGCAATGATTTTCCCATCGATCTTTTCCTTGATGAAAAATCGGTCAACTTCAACATGTTTTGTCCGATCATGTTGAACAGGATTATGTGCAATGTTGCGAGCGGCTTGATTATCACAGAACACCTTCATCGATTCGGTGTTCTCGTGAACCTAGATCCTTCAAATGATTCTTGATCCACAACACTTCACATATCCCCTCGCCATACCACGATATTCGGCCTCTGCACTAGAGCGAAAGCAACCACATTTTGCTTCTTGCTCCTCCATGTGACTAAATTACCTCCCACTCTAAAGTAAAATAGCCTGATGTAGAGCTGCCGATCATCAATCGCCTCCTGCCTAATCTGCATGCAGATACCCTTCGACTCCTAGATGATTATTCTTCTTGAATAGTATCCCTTTTCCCTCTGACTCCCTTTGAGATATACGCAATAATTCTCATCACCGCATTCATGTGTTGTTCTCCGTGATTATGCATGAATCAAGCGCTAACCACTCCCAAGGCATAATGCTAGATCAGGTCCTAGTATGCGCCAAGTACATTAGATCCGCCAACTAACCTCGATATCTTCCTTTGTCCAATCTGCACCTGGTTTGGATTCACTCCAAGCTTTAGGCCCTCCTCCAATGGCGATCAACCGCTGGTTGACAATAACATGCACTGTCTCAGTGAATAAATCTAATGTATATTTTCTTTGGGACAAGAAAATTTCAGATTTACGTCTGGAGACTTCAATTCCCAAGAAATACTTCAGAGTGCCTAGATTCTTCATCTCAAACTCTGTCGATAAATATTTTTGAAGTGCCAAATGTTCTTCTGCATCATTCCCTGTAACCACCATATCATCAACATATACGATGAGAGCTGTGATTTTGCTCCCTCTTCGTTTTATAAACAGAGTATGGTCTGAATTGCTCTGCTCATATCCAAACTTCCTCATAGCATCTGTGAATCTACTAAACCAGGCTCTTGGAGATTGTTTGAGTCCATACAAGGACTTATGTAGTCTACAAACCTTCTTGATCTGAGAAGTCTGAACATTGTATCCTGGTGGCAAGTCCATATACACTTCCTCAGCTAAGTCTCCATGTAGGAAGGCATTCTTCACATCTAGTTGATGTAAGGGCCGATCCTGTGTTGGCGACTAGAGACAAATAAGAGACACGACAATGGTGTTGATCTTGCAGCTACTTGGGGCAAAAGCGTCTCCGTAGTAGTCATCCCATATAGCCCTGAGAGTATCCCTTCGCCCACCAATCTGCTTTGTAGCAGCGGCCAATAGCACACGCCTGTACTTCACAGAATAAACCCATCTACACCCCACAGGCTTCTTACCAGCTGGCAAGTCAACTATCTTCCAGGTGGCATTCTTCTTTAGTGAGCTCAACTCCTCATTCATTGCTTCCTGCCATTTGGGGTCAGCCAAAGCTTCCTGCAAACTGTTAGGAATAGATACAGTGGATAATTGATGGGCAAATGACTTATTTGATTCCAGAGCCGGAGTGGTCAAGAGATACATAGTTGCTCATAGGATATTTTCCACCGGTATTTTTGGGATCGAGGCTCATATGTGGGTTTAGGTATACCTCGATTATGACGTGGAGGAAGACTGGCGGGTATGGCGGGATGTCCAGCGGAGGCGATTGGTTATTATTATCAACTCGGATCCGAAAAAGGGGACATAGGCATTTGTAGTTGGCAACCCACATTCTCAATTTAAGTGGATCAGTAGCCATCGGCTCCACGGTACCAATTCCTCGACTTGCGGGTCTCTGAACCGACGGCTCCATATCCATTCTCCGACTTAAGTGTCTTACGGTGCAAGTAGCCCGGAGTGCGTTAGTTGGTTCGACATAGTCGTAGTTGGCAACTCTGACGATTCTCCAATTTGCGGGATCAGTGGCGGTGGCTCCACGTACCAATTCTCCACCATGGTTCCGGCCCGGCGGCTCCATATCCAATTCTCCAGCTTGCGGGTCTGCAACTGACGGAGTCATTGGTTCCGGGGCCATTTGTTCATTTGGTATAGTACCCACATTTGTCCCGACTATCTTATTTGATATATCAGCACTATCCACGGTGATTGTGTCTGGAACCTCACTGTAATCCAGAGTCTGAACTTCCTGTCTTCTCTCCCCCTGAAGTGAAGGCTCAGGTGGTGGATAATACATATCACACTCATGGAAGACCACATCCATGGTAACAAACATCTTCCTGGAAGGCGGATGATAACAACGATATCCTTTCTGATGTAAGGCATACCCAACGAACATGCACTTCTGAGCACGAGGTTCTAACTTGCTTCGTTGGTGGGGATGAAGATGAACAAAAGCAACACATCCAAAAACACGAGGAGGCAAATTGGGACTAGGTGGTGCTGCAATAAGAGTTGAAAGTGCTTGATGTGGCGTCTGGAAATTTACCGTACGGGATGGCACACGGTTGATTAAGTAAGCGGCAGAAACAAGAGCCTCACCCCAGTAGAATAAGGGTGCATTCGCCCCAAGTAAGGAGGCACGAACCACATTAAGGAGGTGACGATTCTTCCTCTCAGCGACACCATTTTGTTGGGGGGTATATGGGCAGGTTGTCTGATGAGTAATGCCATGATGATCGAGAAACCGACGGAGATCGGAATTCACATACTCACGCCCATTATCATCAATGAGAACTTGGATCTGGTGCTTTATATTGAATAAAGAAACCATCTTGTGGAATTTCCGAAGGCGTAATTTACTTCATTTTTGATTGCAAAGAGACACCCATGTCATTCACAATCATCATCAATAAAGGTCACAAACCAATGAGCACCACCGAGAGTAGCAATTTTAGATGGACCCCACACATCTGAGTGCACCACCATAAATGGAACAGAACTCGTACTTAAACTCGGAGAAAATGTACGACAATGACTATGTGCCAGTTCACAAACATCACACTTAAATTGAGAAATATTACTCTTTGAGAATAAACTAGGAAAGAGTTTTTGCAAGTACCCAAACGAGGCATGTCCAGAGTCGGCGATGCCATAACCAAATATCCGAAACCGAACCGGTCTTGGGCTTCTACCCACTGCTAAGTGCCAGAAAGAGCTTTTGCATGGCCGTACATTCGGGCATGCGATTGCAAAGTCCAAGTAGTAGAGCTTTATCTTGTTTAGTGCCATAACCAATGCGTCTTCCGAAGTCCGGATATCGCTTAATCACGCGGGGAAGAAGGCCAAAAATGACAACAACACAATTGAGAGCAAATGATTATTTGGGAAACGAGATAATGTGTTATAGGCAAGTGAGAAGGGACTACAAGGACATTATCGAGATTGATGTTGTTTGTAAGAGAAATAGTACCTTCCCAATAACTTGGAACAGAGCTACCATCCTGCGGTGGTTACAAATAGCTTTTGAGATGAAGGCTTTAAAGATTTAACTAGTGTAGAATCAAACGTCATATGTGTTGTAGCACCCGAATCAATTAACCATGTATTATTTATAACAGAAGCAGAAACCTTGAAAGCCTTACCCTTGTTACCTGTAGTGGAAACTAGAGCAGTCTCTTTCACATCCCCAAGTTTTGGAATATCCCCGGCCGAAGCCACTAAGCTTCGATTATGAGGAAAATGCTCTGATTGAAAGACTACTTGGGGAGCATCATTGGAGCCATTTTTCCTTTCATCACCCATAATAATCAATGAAGAGAAGACCAAGAACTAGAAAAAACTCAGTTGGCCCAAGATTGCAATTTGTTGGCCCAAAAAATTTTCAATTTGTGTGCAATTCCAAAGCAGCACGTGGAACCCAAGCTGCAGATTTTTTTGTTTTTTTTCCTTTTCTTTTTTTCCTTCTCTCTTTTTTTCTCTTTTTGTTTCCTTTCACACGAGTTCACAACAAAGTCCCGGCCTAGTAAAGCAACCAACTTAATGAGAGGAAAAGATTGATGTGACAACTCTTCTAAACAATTTTGAAATATAACTTTGCAGCTGAGATGAAATTTTAGTACAATGCCACATCGAGTGAGGATCAAGCACAACCCAATGAGCTTTAGTAGCTCGGGCCAAAGACTACCGACAAGTGGTCTTCAATGTTTCACCTGGAGTCAGCATACCGTAACAGCAGAGTGGTCTTCAACAGCTTCTTCACCGGAGCACCGCAAGTTGGAAGCTTCGTCACCGGAGACGCCGGAGCTCTGAACAAGAAACGCCAACTGCCTTCTTCTCACTCCGATTCCGTTTGCCGATTCTTTGCAACAGCCACCCGGGCGAGCAAAGACACCTACCACAACCTCGTCTCTAAGCGCTCCGCGGCGCTCAACACTACCGAGAAGAAGTCCACGTCGACCACAAAGACGTAACTCACCACGCTAGATCAGCGGTAGGGAAGAAGCACACAGTGGTCTTCTTTTCACGTCATCCAAAGAATAAAGGTTCCAGGTCGCCGGCATCTCCCGGAGCTCTTGCTCTGATACCAAGTTGAACGGAGTCGTGACCGGAGATGGCCGGAGATAGATAGATGGAGAAGAATGAGCAGGCCTACAATGGCGGCTCTTCAAAATATATTCAATCTCAATTGAAAAACCTAGATTACAATGTATATATATACACCTATCTAAACGGATCCGGGTAAACCTAAGCCCGACCCGTTAAGGTTTACAACAAAGTCTACTGATTCTTAGTCCATTAACACTCTAGAATCCTCACAAACATGACTCTCTTCCTCTTTCTGATGTGATGCAGAACCAAGACAAACCTTTTGATATCATCTATATCATTATAGCATGCCAAAATCACCGATTGGCGATGGGCTCGACCTTGTATGATCCCTAATCTCCACAAACCTCAAACGCAAACACTCAAGAACAAAGTTATCACCATATTATCTAAAATACAAGCAAAATCAAAGGTCCCTCAAAGACCTAAACATCCCCACATATGATAATAAGAACCAGACTTCCTATAAAACCATATCATTTAGCTTGCATGCTCACAAACAATACAGAGTCCGCAACCTTTATCTTCATCTCTACAACCTCCTAGCAATCATTAAAACCTTCCGATCAAAGAACAAATTTCTACATCAATCCACTAAACTCTCTCTCTCTCTAATGTGTCCATCCACCGGGCCCCTAAGCGGTAGTTGTAGATTAAACCCCCCGCTCATTATTTGATCACCAAGCATCTAATCTACAATGCATGCAGGGGATGGAAACGAAAGCCGAGGCAAGCGCGCATAGGATTAAAAGGCTTCACAGGACTCTCTTCACCGAAGCTGGATTCTCCTTCTCCGGTCTTCAATGCTTTCTAGCACCTCTCGTTGGAGCAACTACCACCGAGCTCTCCTGATCACAGCAACCCCTGAGAGATGGCAGTCCCACCGGAGACCACTCCAGATCGGGCAGTGAGGAAGGTGGCGGCGCTCAGGTGACTAAGGACTCGTACTACGGATGAGGCTAGGGTTAGATACTCCGCCCTTATGGAGGCTGCCGGCTTCAAAGCGGATAGGAAGAGATCCTCCCCCTCTCACTTGACGCATGAGATCTTGAACCACCTCAACGACGTCCAATGATATCGGGGCGTTAGTAATGACGTCTGGCAGCGTTTGGTGAAAGGCTTAAGTAGGGTCTCGGAATCAATCCATTCTCTTGGTCTTAAGTCACAACCGTAGTTGGATTTGATAAAAACCAACTCATCTCGACCATTACTTCATTCGTGTGTATGTGAAAGGCGAACTCTTGCGTATATACCCCAGAACCACTTTTAATTAACTTCGGTTCAAATTCAGTTAGAGTGGGAATTCTACTCCAAAGCCCTTAAATGTAATATAATTCACTGCAGTCCTTCCACCGTGTGTGTAATAGACAAATTTCTTCCGAGTCCCCATACTTATTAAAATTGATTCAATCCTCGACATGCTCATAAACCATAATATCATTTTCTCTCACATTAAGCCTCTCTAATAAAAATCATTCCCACCATCAATTAATTATAACAATCAAACCCCGATTTATTACAATAAAATTCCAATATTTTACAATCCTCCCCCCTTACAAAAATTTCGTCCCCGAAATTTAAAATCATAAAACCCAAGAAAATCCTCAACTAAATAAGTCCGGGTAGCACTCCGTCATGTCTTTTTGCGCTCTCATGTCGCCTCCCGATCCGAATGATGGTTTCGTCTCACATTCACAAAAGGAATGGCCCGGTTCCTTCACCGCTGCTCTTTACGATCCAAGATCTCCACCGGCCGTTCCTCATATGACATGTCCTCCACACAGACCTTAATCAAACCTCGGGTATCACTCGAGACAGGACCCAATACATTTCTTCAACACCGAAATGTGGAACAGCATCATGAACCTTTTCTAGGTTCTGCGTAGAGCCAACCTGTATGCCTCTGACTCCCTACCCGCCTCCGGAATCTCCGAAGGGTCCGTTATAACGCGGGGCAAGCTTCCCACGCGTCCCAAATCTCACAACTCCCTTCATAGGCGACACTTTCAAAAACACTGCAACACTGACCTGAAATTCTAACTCAATACGTTTCAGGTTTACATAACTCTTCTGCCGGCTCTGAGCAATCTTCAGTCTAGATCTCCCTGATCATCCAAACCTGATGGTACCCAGATCTCAAATCAACAGAGAACTCCAACTCTCTCTTCGGGGTAGTCCCAAGAAATCATCTGGGAACACATCTTAAACTTCCTCACTGCCAGGCCGCCTCCCGCTACGGGTCCACACTCCTGCCTTAGCTTGAGTTCAAGGCCAAATATCCAATACAATCTCCGCCTGGCAATCTACATTGCTTGGAGAGCTGAGATCTCCCGTACCAACGACAATCCTTTCTACCTCAGAAAGTAAACTTTTCGTCACCCGGTATACTCAACAACACTCTCTTCCCGCAATAATCCACCACCACCTACACTGAAGAGGGCCAATCCATCCTGAGGATCACATCGTAATCCCTCAGGTCCATCACATGCAACTCGGCGGGCAACTCCCGCCCTTCAATCATCCCTGGGCATGCCGGTGATATCCTACTAACTACTGCGCGGCTCCTTTGCCCGCCTCTTAGTGATACACAGGGTCACCCTGGACTCCACGACCTTGCGCCTATACCAACCCCATCAGAGTAATGGGGGTTACCTCCCCCCTTTAGTCTTGGCCAACCTCATGTGGCCCTGCAACGTCCGCGCATCAGGTGTTCGTTCAAGGTCCTGGTCTACCCGACCCGACACTTTCAAATTGACCTAATTGTCTATGGCACTAAGGCAACTAGGTTGTCGGTTATCCGCATTGCTCGATACTCATAATGTCATACTTGCTCACCCGGATCCGTGACCCTGAGCGTCATCAGATCGGTGTATCCAAGTGGAGACGAGCCCCACCTCGGTACAAGGCCTAAAAATGATAAGCGGAATAACAAATATAAATCCATAATAAATCAAAATAACATCGAGTTGTGAAATAATCAGTCCTGTACACATGCCCTACAATATCACGGACAACATGTCCTACAATGCCTCACTCACAATAAAACAAAGGAAGAGGTCTTCCAACCTCGGCAATACCACCGCCTCGCAATCCCTCTAGATCACCCCTCCTACTCCTGAGGACCTGAAAAAGAGGGAAACAACAGAATGAGCTTTCGAAAAGAAAGCTCAGTAAGTACCTTGCAAGGAACACAAAGAGTAAGGTATGAACAGACATATCACAAATGAAGTCAACAAACAGTGGGACCAACGTCCCGTATCATGAAATCCTAGGGGTCTACCACAATGGTAAAGTCAACGGTAAAAACCCCTAGCCTATCTATGTCCCTCTAAAAGATCATCCCCGTTGAAGATTATCCTTATTGCCATTTCCATTTTGCGGCAATGATCAAAGTAAGCTTCACGGTAAGCGCCACCTCTCTCATCGTATGCGGCATGGTGAGTGCTCGCCCCACTGGTGGCGAGGAACGACAGTGTATTATTGTCCTCTCAGCCACGGGGGCTGGCAACGCTTCGTGGTGTCCAGGTCCCCCTAACGCCTACCGCCAAAATCAGGAGCTCACACTCGCTCCATCAATCCGACGGAAGACAAACAGTAAAAGCTAGGGATGCCAACATCCCAAAAACAAACATACATGCACCGTAATCCAAGCAACTAAAGACATGCATGTATCCAAAACATATCAAACCGGATATGAGAATCATAAACCAAAAACAAATCCAAGAAAACCAAGTCGGGGGGAACGAGGCAAAGGTACTTTACCTCACAAGTATGTCCAACCGACAAAACCCGCGTCTCCTCGATGCGCGCCCGACCCGGATCCCGGACTGCACGTCGGCGCCATCAGATCGGCCATTATCCAAGTAGAGACCGAGCCCCAGCTCTCAATACAAGGCCTAAAATGATAGCGGATAACATACATAATCAAAGTTAATAAATAATAAAATGATAAATCCAAATGAAGAGAAATAATCAAATAAGGGTCCCGCCTCTATAATCCGAGCTCCCTACCGGGGTCCTAATAAAAACAAAGTAAGTGTCCTCTCACACAAGTAAATATCCTAGAGATCCCTCCCTCTGCGAAAGCCCCCAACCAACTCTCGACGCCCCTCGAGCCCGAGTCAACCTACTCCTCGGGACCTAAATGAGAGAAGAAGAAAAGTCGTGAGCTGAATGGAAAGCCCGTAGCACCCCTCGCAAGGATCTCAAAGCGGTAAGATGAAACAAGATATCACAATCAACGAATCATTGCTACTGTGGGCTAAACCCCACACAATCGGATCCTAGAATCCAATTTGCGGCCCTCTGAGCCACGGATAAGAAGTCCAATAATGACTCGACCAAAGAAAGTTTTCCCCGGACAAAATACCTCGAGGTCAGAATCATAAAACGCAGCCTGGGGGCTCCAAGCCATTAGCGGCCTCGGGCGAGCGAATTTGAACATGTAAGCGGTCGGTAGCACCACCTCTACGCGGTATTATTTGCCGACCACGGCCCGGTAAATCAACCCGCCAGCAGCGAGGTGGCGGAGCCTACCGGACCTCCCGCATTGCGGGCGGAAGATCGTAACTTCAGTTGGCATCGCATTCTCCCGGCCAGCACGCATGACCATGGCCTATGATCAAGTGTCGGCTCACGGGTGGGTAAGTCCAAAAGAGCATTCCAACAAACCAGTAGTGAAACTTACACTCCTATCCGGACGGAGCACAGGCTCACGTGTTTCCACGGCCACGTGCCGATCAACGGATCCTCGTGATCAGTTAACACTACCTCTAGCTCATCAACCACACACATACCAGGAAAGATAGCAACAAGCATGTATGTGCATGAATCAAACAACAGGTAATAAACAAGAACATGCTAACTAATAGCATCGAACAAAATCAAGAAAACCCATGCAAGGGTGGAAACGAGGCAAGAGTGACTTACCTCTAACCGCAATCCAATAATCTGCGGTCAGATTCGTCCCCAGATCAACACTCTTCGACAATATCTCAGAAACCACGGATCCACACTCAACATACGCACAAGTGCTTGAAAAATATCTTTCATATTACACATGCGATCAAGTGGACCCAGACCGCCAAATAAACTCATCTTAATCCTCATATTATTTGTCACTTATTTAAACAAAGTATTTCCTCTTTAATTAGGCCCTACAATTATTTGCCCAAGGCCCATACTAAACCAATCCTAGTAATGGGCCGAAAGCTCAACAACCAAGCAAATTTAAAGTCCACTTTACTCGTTCTCTAATCAAAACAACAAGGAAAATAAAACAATTTTCCTATATTTTAATTCTTTAGTTTCCACTCCCTTCTACTATTCTACTGTTCAGTAATACAGAATAGAAACACAAAACCTTGATTCCCCAATAGATTCACACATTTAAATCCAACCACATAGAGATGGAACCATTGCTAACACCCATATTTCTCATAACACTCATGCAAAACATCTCCATGTTCTCACCAATTATTCATCTCTGCTTTTAAAACTACTCCCTTTATAACACTTAATGGACACTACTTTCACATAAAATGCAAGAACTCTTCCACAAGGACCATGTGATCATATCGTCCTTTAACAACCTTTGAAATATCTATGTTTATCCTCAAATGCACACAAATACTAATCACAGATAAAACAACACCATTAGAACACAACCAGACTTTCTCCTTACTACATATAACTACCTGTTATCTTCACCTCATTACAACTCATAGCAACCCTCATGACTTAATCTAAACCTGCACACACAACCATCCAGTGGACAATAACTCGCTGCACTCCATGTTAGCACTTGTAACCTCCACCCATTCACACATGAATTAACACCAGTAGCAATATAACCTCACAATAGTTCTACTAACTCATCTCTCATCGTTTTCAGCTCTAAGATTTCCAAAGTCTCCACTCTTTATACCATCCCCTATTCCTGGAGATACAACCCACACACCTCACACTCCCATGATTTAAAACATAAAAATATATATATATATATATATATATATATATATATATATATATATATATATATATATATATATATATTAATACTTTCTACAGTCCAATGCCACAAGCAACTCAACAAAACATTAAATGGGAAATACTATTTGAACACCCTCTTCAATCTATTCTAAGACCCCCAAGAAATTTCAAAACCACTCTCTTTATAAATTTTTTTTTTTTTATTTCCGGCCTCCATCTCCGTAACTCCAACTCGAAAGTGTTCACCTACTCTTTCATGCTTTGTATTAATATATGTCGATGTTCCGAACAATTCCAAAGCCCTCTACATGAGCCATCACTACCTCTTAATTTGGATCTTATTAATCCTCAATCATGAAATGCCTCTACCTCTCAAATCCATATGAAATCACAAGCCATCAATATCATAACACTAATTAACTATATGTTTATAAGGACCATCCCAAGCTTACAAACAAAACTATCACATTCCATCTACAAAATAAGAACCAGACTTCCTACACACTAAACTATCTCATTTAGCTTGCGTGCTCACGAACAATACAGGGGTCCAACAACCATTATCTTCATCTATACAACTCCCTAGCAATCATCAAGACCCTCTGACCAGAGAACAAATTCCTACAGCTCTTACACTCGCCGGTACACGCATGAAATTCATCTAATGCTAAAAAAAAAAAAAAAACAAAACCTGTCTATTAACACAAGGGTTTAGGGAACCTCTTACCAGACTGCACCGTGTCCGGTATGCTCTGGCAAACACCCAGGTGGAGACGTGACACACCCGGTGGCTCCTCTTGCCGACCCTCACGATCTTCTCCCTCTCTACCACAAATAAGCATAACTAGGGTTCCCCAAGCTGATGCTTATTTATAGGGAATTCATGAACAACCTGTGGACGGGATCCCAACCGAATTTAAAAAAAACAAACAGCTTCCCATCTTATCTCAACAATTTATACGCGGAGGAAGATCTCCACGGCGATGCGCGTGGCTCATCAGCGAGAAGAGAAAACCTCGAGCTATCCGCTCCGTTTACTTATCTTGAGATGACATTTGATTAAATCTCATCCATTGAAACCAAATAACCCGTTTCACTCGTGCATGGTCAGTAATTACTACACTTTGCACAAGGCCCCGATCTTCCTTATAATTTCTATTTAGTATGCTTTAGAGAGAGTGAAATTCTTAATCAGCCCCATACTTTATTAAAATCACAAACCAGTCCTTGGCAGCCCCAAAACGTGCCAATATCGTTAAATAAAATTAAACCAGATTAATCCCTTTTAATCCTCAAATTAAAATTTCTATTTATTCCCTCTTTTCTCCAATTACACTTAATTAAAGAATTCTTTTCCCCATCATAAAATACTTAAAATTAGAGATCTCAAAAATCCCTCGGGTTTTACACTGGCGCCCAGCAAAAGCTCCAAAGTTGATACACGGAACCCATAAATCCTAGTCACCAAAACAATGCATACATGCTTTCAGTGGAACAATGTCGGTTCTCCCCGCATCTAATGCCTACTATAACACTAATGCAGAATTTCTACAGAGCTGTCCTATCGCTTGATCCCAAAGAACAATGCCATAACTTTTGATCCAGAAATCCAATCAAAGCTGTAACAGGAGCTTCGTTGGAAAGATCTCTTCCTTGTGATCTTTCCAACGGTACCTTACACAATTTATACTGCCCTCGACGTCTACACATTTACCCAAAGTTTTTCAGTTGGTTAAAGTCAGCAGCCCAGACAGCAGCCTGTGTAAATTGACATTTTAACTCACTAAACCCCCACATACATAAAAAATCCTTAGGAGTATCACCAATCAATCATTTTAATTACTCCCGCATAAAACAGGCCTACCGGCCTGCCCAAAAGCCCAACCCTCGGAAAGCCCAAAACTCCAATCACTCAATCCTTTAAGTCATTTTAACTTCATCTCAGATCAATAAAATAATCCCTTTATATATATATATATATATATATATATATAGCATATATATATATATATATATGCTCTTCTATATTTGAGCCCACATTAAACCGCCCAATTTACACATCTACAAATAATTCCAGGCTTTATCTCTATTCATTTCACTACTAAATATATGAATCCAACTTCAGCTTAGACCCATGTGCAAATCAAGACACTTAAAACCTCGAAAGCCTCAAACTGACCAAGATCAAGTCTGACAACCACTTCATCATCATTCCACAAAGCACCCACCACTTTAACTGCATCCCGGTTCAGCCTCTTATCTCATTCCCTTCTATTCACGCATGATATCGCATAGAACCTCCCACTATCTCCGACCCCTCTCTTTATAATACCTGCTACAGACCGTTACTTCTTACATATATTGCACCCATCACAACTGTAGAGATTCGAACCACATGAGCACTTGACAAGTAAGTGTTTTCACGAGAGCTTACGGAAATCTCTAAGAACCCGAAATCACCTTCGGATCCTTCCCAAATAGCCATCTTCCACGGTTTCTCTCTTCTCTTCTCATATCCACATTCAATAACATTACACACACACTTTTTCGTAAAACTCGGACTTTTGATTCATAATTTAATTACTAGAATTATCAACCCAAATCAACCACAAGCTACTACTTATCTCTTTGTCCGTGGAATCAAAATCCTTCTAAGCATGCACACAAGACCATTCATTCCAGCTGTTCTTGACTAAACACAAACAAGCTCAAGTACATTATTTCGCTTGCCTTCACTTAAACTTTTCCACGCATGGTGGACTAAAAAAAAACACCCACAAGGATGCATTTTGGGTACCCTAGAGATAGTACACATTGGTGGCTTCGTCCAAATACCAACTAAAGAGATTCACCCAAGCCCTCAGAACTAAGCCTGGCATGGAACTCTATACCTAGATTTAAAACAAATGATACTCTAGAGATTTCATAAACAATAGAACATCCCTCCCTAGCAGGTGAACCCGTAACACCAGTGATCGATGCCCAACAAAGTGCACTCAAGACCACTCAAACCAAATCCCTTTGCTCGATTCTCATATGGCGGAATGCTGCGGCTATGCCTAAAACACACACCTTTGTCACACATGAAATCATAAGATCAAGTCCTTTTTCCACTAACCATCAATGGAAACCACTTTTACATGAAAATCACACTTCTTCATTGGTCCAGTATATCCCTTGATTCCCTTGTTTAGTTTCGCCAAGCCCGTCGACAAAATCCTAAGAAGTCTACGATTCTTAGTCCATTAACACTCTAGAATCCTGCACTGAAACATGACTCTCTTCCCTCCTTTCCGATGTGATGCAGACCAAGAACAAACCTTTTGATATCATCCTATATCATTTATAGCGTACCCGAAAATCGATTGGCGGTAAGGCTGCGGCCGACAGCGATCCTGTCTCAGGGTAAACCTACAAGCAAACATCAAGAACGATTGTCCTATATTATCCACGAAATACAAGCAAATCAAAAGGTCCCTCCCGGGCCTAAACATCCCACATATGATAATAAGAACCAGAGACTTCCTATAAAACCATATCATTTTAGCTTGCATGCTTTCACTGAAACGAAATACTGAGTCCGCATAACTTGCTTTATCTTCATCTCTACAATAGCCTCCTAGCTTGATCATTAAGGCAACCTTACGATCAAAGAACAAATTTCTACATCAATCCACTAACTCTCTCTCTCTCTCTCTCTCTCTAGCTTGGGTCCATCCACTTTGTCCCCTAGAAAGCATTAGTTGTTTAAGGTTTATTACTAACCCCCCGTTCATTGCAGTCCTTGATCGCCAAGCATCTAATCTACAATGCGTCTGCAGGGGATGGAAGCGAAAGCCGGAGAAGCGGATTTGCATGCCGTGGATTAAAGGCTTACTGGGACTCTCTTCACCAGAGGCTCAGTCTCCTTCTCCAGGTCTTGACAGTGCTGGCACCTCTCGTTTGGAGCAACTACCACCAGCCTCTCCCGGGATCACAGCAACAACCCCGAGATGGCGGTCACTTTGGGGAGACCACTTTCAGGTCTTGAGACGGTGAGGAAGGTGGCGGCGCTCTGGGTGACCTACGGACTGTTTACTCTGGGGATAGAGGCTAGGGTTGCGAGGATACCTCTAGCCCTGCTATGGAGGCTACAGCGGCTTCAAGCGGATGAGGATGGGAGATCCCCCTCCCACACCTCTAAAGCATGGCATGCGCAATGAGATCGCTTGCTGGAACCACCTCAGCGGCGTCCCAATGATATCGGGGCGTTAAAGTAGCAGAGACGTCGCGTAGCGTTTGGCGATGTATTTGGCGAAGTAGGGTCTCGGAATCAATCCATTCTCTTTGGTCTTAAGTCCGCGGCCGTTGGATTTGATAAAAGGCTCCAACTCATACCGACCATTACTTCATTGACGTGTGTATGTGAAAGGCGAACTCTTAGCGTGATATACCCCGAACCGCACTTTTAATTAACGGTTCAAATTCCGGTTAGAGTGGGAATTCTACTCCAAAGCCCATAAATGCTAAATATAATTGGCTTTGCGCGAGGTCCCTTCCCACCGTATAATAAGACAAAATGAGCATTCTTTTCGAGTCCCCATACTTATTAAAATTAAGATTCAATCCTCGACATGCTCATAAACCATAATATCATTTTATCTCAAATTAAGCCCTCTCTAATATACAAAATCATTTCCCACCATCAATTAATTATAACAATCAAACCCCGATTTATTACAATAAAATTCCAATATTATTTTTACAATCCTTTCCCCCTTACAAAAATTTAGTCCCCGAAATTTAAAATCAAAAACTCCAAAAAGTAAACCCAAGGAAATCCTCAAATAAAATAAATCCGGGTGGCGGTCTCTTTTATGTTTTTCTTACAGCTCCCATTATAGCCTCCCGATCCGGTGATGGTTCCACTTCATCTTCACAAAAGAAATGACGGTTCTGCGCTTCTCGTGGGTTGTCCCTTGCGATCCAAGATCTCAACTTGGTAGACCCTCCTGTGATGACATGTCCTCCACAGGACTGCACCTTAAAGCTGAGAACCTCCCAGGTATCACTTTCGGGCTGGACCCGAATACATTTCTTCAACAGAAATGTGGACTGCATCATAGAACCTTTTCTAGAGTTCGATTGGTAGAGCCAACTTTGTATACTCTGACTCCTACCGCTCCGGAATCTCCGAGAAGGGTCCAGATTATAACGCCAAGCGGCAAGCGTCCCACGCAAATCTCACAACTCCCAACCATAGGCTGAGCACTTTTTGAAACCTTTGCTTGACGCAGACCAAATTCTAACTCCAATACGTTTGAAGGGTTTACATAACTCTTTCCTTGCGGCTACAATGCGATCTTGCCGGTCTAGATCTGCGATCAGGTGAAACCTTGTTGGGTACTTCAGGATCTCAAATCAGCAGAGGAACTTTCAACTCTGCCGGGGAAGGTAGTCAGGCAAATCATGGCGTAGGGAACACATCTTAAACTTCCTCGCTCACCCAGAGCACGTCTCTTTTCTCTGGTCCACTACTTGCTCCTGCTTAGCTTCCGAGTTCAAGGCCAAATATCCAATACAATCTCAATCCAGCGATCGTAATGCTTGGAGAGCTGAGATCTCCATGTGCGGCGACGGATAATCCTTTCTACACTGAAGAAAGTAAACTTCTCTAAATCGCGCAGGGTACTTTATACTCCAACAGCACTCTCTTCCCGCAATGGTAATCATCCACCACCACCTGCAATCGAAGAGGGCCAGTCCATCCTACGAGGATCACGTCGCAGTCCCTCGGGTCCATGGCGTCACAGTATTACGAGCATTTTGTTGTTGTTACCCATTGTTGTTATTGTTGTGTATTTTATTATTATTATTACAATGTGTGTGTGTGACTCTCGGCGAGTGACTCCCTGCGTTCAATCGTCCCTAGGCGCGCGAAGGCATCTGGGGTATTATCACTAACTCCGGCTGACTCCTTTGCAGGTACTCTTAGGCAATGCACAGGGTCACCCCGAGGACCCACGACCTTGCGCCTCAGCCCCAGCCAGGCCAATGGGTTTGCCTCCCATTGCCTAGTCTTGGGCCCAGCCTCCAGCAGCCTTACGGCTTGTCAGCCGCATGGTGTTGCGTTCTGCTCGAAGTCACGGGTCTACCAGGCCCCGCGCTCCTGCCAAGTTGACCTAATTGTCTATGTCACTAAGGCAACTAGGTTAGCCGGTTATCCTGCATTGCTTTCACGATACTGTGTGTGTGTGTGTGTGTATGTCTGTAGCGTACCCGGATCAGGGGACGCCGGGAGCGGCGTCCGGCAGATCGGCCCAGGTATCCAAGTGGAGACAGGCCACAGCTGCAGTCCTGAGCCTAAAAATGATAAGCGAGATAACAAATATAAATCCCTCAGCTAAAATCAAAATAACATGTGAGTTCACGAAATGGCTGGTGGGTTACCGCGTACTTGCACCTGTGCTCTGGACAACATGTCCTCTGATGCCTCGCTCATGATAAAACAAAGGGAGAGGTCTTGACCTCAAAGATTACCACTAACGCCTACGTCACGATCCCACTCACAGATCACGCCTCCTACTCCACGAGGACGAAAAAGAGGAAACAACAGTGAGGCACCAGTACCGATGCAAGTACTCTACGCAAGGAACGCAAAGAGTAAGGTATGAATGCAGGGCATATCACAAATGGAAGTCAATGAGCTGATTGGGACCAGCGTCCTGTGATCGTGAAATCCTAGCGGTCTACCACGCGGTAAAGTCCAGCGGTGAAAACCCCTAACCTATCTATGTCCCTCTAAAAGATTCATCCCCGTTGGTGTCGATCCACCGACCTCGGTACCAGAGCCCGTGATCATGCATGCGCCGCAACGGTAGCGCCCGGCTCTCTACCGTGCTTCGGCGTAGTGCGATTACTGCAGCCCGGCTGGCGTACGGCGGGGGCGACGAGTGTGTCCCTCTGGCGAATTTGCGCAGGAGCGGCAGTGGTGTCCCGTCCCAGCGCTCACCGCGAAATGCAAGGGCTTCACTTTGCGCGCGCGCGCGCGCTCCGCGCACGAATCGGGGCGAAGACAAACAAAAGCTAGGGATGCCAGCATCCCGGCAGAGCATACATGCTTTGATCCAAGCGACTTAAAGGCGATGCATGTAGCCTCCCCAAAGGCGCTTATATCAAAGCGTGCTCGGGGAATCATAAACCAAAACAAATCCAAAGAAAACCCGAAATTCGGGTGGGAGCGAAGGAGGCAAAGGTACTTACCTCACAAGTATATCCCAATAGAGTAATGAAAGCCGTATCCTCTCCTGATGCTGCGCCCCGGCCCGGATCCCGGAATGCCATCGACGATGTGGTCGGTAGTATCCAAGTAGAGGCGAGCCCCACTTTCGATCTGAGGCCTAAAAATGATAAGCGAGATAACATACATAATCAAAAGTTAATAAATAATAAATGATAAATCCAAATGGTGAGAGAAATAAAATCAAATAAGGGGTCCCTGCCTCTACGTAATCCAGCCCTGCGAATTATAATAAAAGCTCAAGTAAGTGTCCTCTCGCACAAGTAAATATCCTAGAGATCCCCTCAGACCTCTTGCAAAAAGCTCCCAATAACTCTCATGACGTCCTCGGGCTAGAGTCAATACCTACTCCTCGGGACACGGAAGCCAGAGAAGAAGAAAAGTCGTGAGCTTTTCAGATGGAAAGCTTGATGCAAGAAGCTACACTTTAAGGGATCTCAAAGCGGTAAGATGAAACAAGATATCACAATCAACGATGCGTGAAGCACTGGGGCTAAACCCCACACTGTCGAGATCCTAGGTCCAAAGTGCATTTTCGGAGCCCACAGGTAAGAAGTCCAATCAAGGCACCGGCCAAGAAAGTTTTCCTGACCCCTAGTTTCAGTCAGATATCATTTCCGGTCAGAGTGGCGACAGCCAGCGGCTCGGGCTGTGGCAGCCGATTTAACATGTCGCTCGATTGATGCGCCTCGACGTGTCGACACGGCCAAAGAATCAACCCCATTTACTGTGAGGGGCGAACCTCTGGACTCGGTATTGCGAGCGGAAGGTCGAAGGCTTCGATGGCACCTGCGGCCAAAGACGCATGGCCGTGGCCTATAGTCAAGTGATGTCGGCTCACGGGTGAGTAAGTCCAAAAGAGCATTCCGACAAAACCCGAGTGAACAGGGGTTTACTCTCCCTGCTCCAGGGCCCAGCACAGGGCTCCCAAAGTGAACACGGCCGATTACTTGCGCCGATCGGGGATCCTGCGTGGTGATCGATTAACACTACCTACAAGCTCATCAACCACACACATACCGGAAAGAATGCGCGGCAAGCATGCTTATGTACATGGAGTAAATAACAGGTAATAAACAGGAACATACTAACTGTATAGCAGCGAACAAAATCAAGAAAACCCATGCAAGGAGGGTAGAAGGCAAGAGGAAGGGCAGAGTGGCTTACCTCTGGCGATCCAATAGCGTATGTCATTATGTCCCGGCGAAGATCAACACTCGCCGACAATGCTCGTAAACCCACGGATCCACACTCAACATACGCACAAGTGCTTGAAAAAATATCTTTCATATTGGAGATGCGATCAAGTGGATTTGAACCGCCGATAAACTCATCTTAATCCTCATATTATTTGTCACGTATTTAGAAAAACCGTATTTCCTCTTTTAGTAGGAAGCCTGAAGTCGGCCAAATTGTACTAAATAATCCTAGTAATGGGCCGGGCCTCAACTAACAAACAAATTTAGAAGTCCACTTTTACTCGTTGCCTAATTCAAAACTAACAAGGAAAATAAAACAATTTTCCTATATTTTGACCTTTAGTTTCCACTTCACTTCTACTATTCTACATTCCCGCATTGTCACAAGAATAGAAACATAAAACCTTGATTCCCCAGTAGATTCACACATTTTAATTCCAACCACATAGAGATGGAACCATATTACCCCATACCATATTTCTCATACTCGCTCATGAGAGGCTTATCTGCATATTCTCACTTAATTATTAAATCTCTGTCTTTTAAAACTACTCACTACTATAACACTTAATGGACACTACTTTCACATAAAATGCAAGAACTCTTCCACAAGGACCATGTGATCCTGTAGTCCTTTAACAACCTTTGAAATATCTATGTTTATCCTCATTTTTAGTACTAATCAGGGTAAAAACTAACACCGACTGAAGAACACAACCCGGACTTTCTCCTTCCCACTGCATATAACTACCACCACACACTGCACACTGCACACACACTACAGTGCTCTTTAGCTCAGTACAGTAACTCATAGCAGCCCTCGCGGCTTAATCTGAACCGCACACTTTTACAACCATCAGGTGGACAATAACTTCAGCTGCGCTCCATGTGGTAGCGCGCGCGCTGGCAGCCTCCACCCATTCACACATGAATTAACACCCGATTAGCGATATAGCACCTGATAGTTCTACTAGCTCATCTCTCTACGTGTCTTCAGGTTCTAAGATTTCCCAAGTCTCCACTCTGCCCATCCCTATTCCCCTGAGATTAAACGTACGCCAACTAACAGCGCCATGATTTAAACCATCAAAATATATATATATATATATATATATATATATATATATATATATACTTATATTAATACGCCCTACTGATTCCAACGCCACAAGCAGCTCAATGCAACATTAAATACGGGAAATACCATTTGAACACCCTCTTCAATCTATTTTGGACCCCCAAGGAAATTCGACACACCACACACACTACATACTCTCTTACATGGTACTAGGGCCTCCATCTCCAGAACCCCATTTCTCGAAGTGTTCACCTACTATAGCATGCTTTGTATTAATATATGAGATATTGGAACAACTTCCAAAACCCTCTACAGAGCAATAACTACCTCTGAATTTGGATCTTGTAATCCCACTCCAGTCCTTGGAAAGAGGCTTGATCTCTCGGCCTCTCAAATCGCTATGTAAATCAAACCATCCCAGCCATCAATATCTTAACTTACTAATTAGCCTTCTTATATGTTTAGCAGGACCATCCCAAACTTACAAACAAAACTATCACACGATGCATCTACAAAATAAGAACCGGACTTGTTACACACTAAACTATCTCCATTTTGTACTTGCGTGCATCACCAGAACAATACAGGGGTCCAGCGACCATTATCTTCATCTACCAACTCACTAGCAATCATCAAGACCCTCGGCCAGAGGAGCAAATTCCCTACTGACTCTTTTTCGCCCGGTACACGCATGGAAATTCATCTAATGCTAAAAAAAAACAAAACTTGTCTAATACTTGCCCACAAGGGCTTAGGGAGCCTACTTACAGTGAGGCTGCACCGTGTAGGTATGCTCACATAAACACCAGTGGAGGCGTGACAGGCCTTGCTGCGGTGGCTCCCTCTTTTACTTAGAGCCGGCCCTGGCCGGTCTTCTCCCTCGAGTCCTGGCCCAACATGTGACTACTAGGGTTCCCCCAGTGATGCTTATTTATAGGGAATTCATAGAACAACATGTGGCCAGGATCCCAAGCGAATTCATAAGCAAATGGCTTCCCATCGCATCTCAACAATTTACTCAGCGGGAGATCTCCCTTGGCGTCTTTTGCGCGTGGCTCATCAGTAAGAAGAGAAAACCACCGAATACTCAGCTCCACGTTTACTTATCTTGAGATGACATTTGATTAAATCTCATCCGACTGTAGAGGCTAAATAACCCAGTGAGGGCTCACGTTGCATGGAGCATATTACCACACTTTGCACAAGGCCCCGATCTTCCTTATAATTTTCTATTTAGTATACATACTTTGGCAGAGAGAGTGAAATTCTTAATGGAGTTCATACCACTACTTTATTAAAATCACCTGCTTAGGTCCTTGGCATTAAGCGTGCGATATCAAGTTAAATAAAATTAAGGCAGATTAATCCCTTTTTAATCCTCAAATTCAAATTTATATTTATTCCTGCTTTTTTTTTTCTCCAATTACACTTGCATTAGAGGAATTCTTTATCCATGGCCCTTTAAAATTAAACAAGTCTCCAAAATCCCTCTGCCACACACACACACACACACACACGTAGCAAGTTGATTCTAGAACCCATAAACTAGTCACAAAACAATGCATACATGCTGCGTGAACAATGTCCAGGTTCTACGATTTGATGCCTACTAACTTTATTTCAGAATTTCTGAACCCTGTCAGCGCAGTCCAAAAGAACAATCCATAACTTTTGATCCAAGAAATCCAATCAGAAGCTGTACCAGGGGCTCGTTGGAAAGATCTCTTCCTTATCTTTCCAGCGGTACCTTACACGATACTGCCAGACGTCTACACATTGCAGTTTTCAGTTCTGATCAGCAGCCGGACTGTAGCCTTAAATTGACGACATTAACTCACACAAACCCCACACTTAAAATCATGAGGAGTATCTTTAATCAATCATTTTAATTACTCCCATAAAGCAATTCTACAGGACTTTTAAAAGCCTAACCTAGAACCCAAAACTCCAATCACTCCAATCCCTTTAAGTCATTTTAATCATCTAGATCAATAAAGGAAAAACCCTTTATACACTATATATATATATATATATATATATATATATATATATTTGAGCCCACACAACCGGCCCAATTTACACATCTACGACTGTTCCTAGCTTCTATATTCATTTCACTGTAATGTAAGAATCCAACTTGTAGAACCCATGTACCACCGTCTAAGACACACACTAAAACCTGGCTGATCAGGGTGTCAATTCATTTTCAATATCATGTCATTCACAAAGCACCCAGCACTTTATGCATCAGTTCCGACCCATTCATCATTCCTCTATTCGCATGATATCCTTAGAACCTCACTATCTCCAGCCCCTCTTATATATATATCTACAACCCGTTACTTCTTCGCTATATATACCACATCATAGAGATCGAACCCATGAGCGCCCGACCACCAGTGTTTTACTGAGGCACCACAAATCTCTAAGAACCGAAATCACCTTCAGATTCCATTTCCCGAATAGCCATCTTCACGGTTTCTCTTCTCTTCTCATATCCACGTTCAATAACATGCCACACACTTTTCTATGGCGGACTTTGATCATAATTTAATTACTAGAATTATCAGCAACAGCCTGCTACTTCTTATCTCTTGTGGAAATCAAAATCCTCTAAGCATGCACACGAGATTCATTCATTCCAACATTCTTGACTAAACTACAAACAAGCTCACACATTTCCTTGCCTTCATAAGCGGCACGGTGACTAAAAAAGGCACCCACGAGATGCATTTTGGTACCCTAGAATAGGCCATTTGACTTGCGTTGGCTCGTCCAAATACCAACTAAAGAGATTCACGAAGCCTCAGAGCTAAGCCCATGGAACTCTATGCCACCTAGATTTAAAACAAATGAATCTCTGAGATTTCATAAACAATGAGAACATCCTCCCTAATAGACCCCAGGAACATGATGGATACCCAGCGGGGCTGAGACCTGCCACGCTAAAACCAAGTCCAACTATCGAGTTCTCACTTATGAAAGGCAGATGCGGCGTGATACTAAACACACACCTTTGTCTACATGAAATCATAGATCAGAGTCCATTTTACACTAACCATCAATGGAAACCACACATAATCCACGCTGCTTCATTGGTCCATATATCCCTTCAGTCCTTGTTTGAGTTATACATACGTCGGCAAATTCCTAAAGAGTCTCGCGATTCTTTAGTCCATTGTACTCTAGAATCCTCTAGAGCGCGGCTCTCTTCCTCTTTACACGTGCGGTACGGAGCCGAGATAAACCGCACGATATCATCTATATCATTATAGCATGCCCGGAAAATGTCGGTGGCAGTGAGGCTCAACATTGCGCCCGGTCCTAATCTCCAATAAACCCTCAAGCAAGCAGAGCGATTAACAGTGTCCTATATTATCACGGAAATACCAAGCAAATCAAAGGTCCCTCGGCGCTAAACATCCCCACATATGATGTAAGAAGCGGACTTCCTTTCAAAACCATATCATTTAGCTTGCATGCTCACGACAATACAGGAGTCGCGCAGCCTTTATCTGCCATTCGTCTCTACAGCCTCCTAGCAATCATTAAAACCTTAGAGTCAAAGAACAAATGTTCTACGTCAATCAACAAAACCTCTCTCTCCCAGGTCCATCCACTTTGTCCCTAGAAAGCGGTGGTTATGCGTTTTAGGCTACGTTCATTATTTGATCTGACCAATCCCCAATCTGTTTAATGCATGCGAGGATGGAAGCTTAGCTTGGGGGCAGGTACATACGGATTAAAGGAAACTACCGGGACTCTGCTGCACCGAGCTGGTCCTTTCTCTCCGGTCTTGGCTGCCTTCTAGCACCTCTCGTTGGAGCAACTACCACCCGGCTCTCCCGGATCACATGAACCCCGGAGATGGCGGTCCCACTTCAGGGGAACTCCCCTCCAGTGCTGAGGCAGCTGGGAGAGGTGGGCGGCGCTCCATTGACTCTGAACCAGTACCTCTGGATGGGGGCTAGGGTTCTAGGATACTCCACCCTTATGGAGGCTCGCGGCTTCAAACGGATAGGAAGAGATCCCCTCCCCCCCCTCTCACTTGACGCATGAGATCTTGAACCACCTCAACGACGTCCAATGATATCGGGAGCGTTAGTAACAGACGTGCGCGCGTTTGGCGAGCTGAAGGCGAAGTAGGGTCTCGGAATCAATCCATTCTCTTTGGTCTTAAGTCACAGCCGTTGGATTTGATAAAAAACCAACTCATCTCAGCCATTACTTCATTCGTGTGTATGTGAAAGGCGAACTCTTGCGTATATACCCCCGAACCACTTTTTAATTAACTTCAGTTCAAATTCAGTTAGAGTGGGAATTCTACTCCAAAGCCCTTAAATGTAATATAATTCACTGCAGGTCCTTCCACCTGTGTAATAGACAAATTTCTTTCGAGTCCCCCATACTTATTAAAATTCTGATTCAATCCTCGACATGCTCATAAACCATAATATCATTTTATCTCAAATTAAGCCTCTCTAATAAAAATCATTCCCACCATCAATTAATTATAACAATCAAACCCCGATTTATTACAATAAAATTCCAATATTTTAC